>JADBJO010003170.1:158991-166491 GCA_016801955.1 Conus betulinus | reverse complement strand
TTATAGATAACAAACTCGTCTGATTTGCTGGATATGAAGATGCAACGCTATCGATACAAAGACGGGCGGCCCGGAGTGGTTGGCTGTAAGTCTGGCATCCTGACAATACACGCAACCACGGGGTTCCTCTCCTTGATAAGCGACATGTCCGTAATCTCATTGATGCCGACCTGCTTGCTACCAGTAGTCCAGTTCTGTCAATGCAAACTTCGTTAGGCTGTAAGTCCGTGCCGTTAGTAACAGGACGGGCTCCAATCCCACGCAGGCAATTTGTCTTTGGAAAAACATTCTGGTAACAGGATAAGTAAAGGATCGCTGAGGGTTTCTCTGTGATTTGATTGTGGGTGACGGGAGCGGTTTGGTTGTAATGTAATTAATCAATCGAGTTGTGTGATGTGAGTCGGTTCAGTTAGTGCTTGTATGACTTCCAGCGCAGTGTTATTTGGTCTTCTCTGTCTGTGTGCGTGTTGTGTGCGTGAGTGTGTGAGTGAGTAAGTGTGAGTGTGTGTGTGTGTGTGTGTGTGTGTGTGTGTGTGTGTGTGTGTGTGTGTGTGTGTGTGTGTGTGTGTGTGTGTGAGAGAGAGAGTGAGAGAGAGAGAGAGAGAGAAAGAGAGAGAGAGAGGGAGGGACAGAGAAAGAGAGAGAAAGACAGAGAGATAGGGAGGGAGGGAGGGAAGGGGAGAGAGAGAGAAATAGAGAGAGAGTGAGTTTGTGTATGTAAGGTGCAGTGTAGTGTGGTATAGTCCATGAGAAACACTTCATACATATTTTTACTGACATTGACCTATACAGTCTTTGTGTGAAAGGGGAACACGATCACGTTTGCAGCGCCTGGAAAGAGAGGAAAAAAAAAACCCAAACAAATCTGGACTGAAACAGGCAAAACTGAATAGCTCAGTACATGTGAGCAATCAAAGCATTTCGAAATAAAGTAACAGAAAAATCAAAAAGGGGTTCGTCTTGATAACAAATCATGAGAGAGAGAGTCCATGAGAGAGAGAGAGAGAGAGAGGGGGGGGGAGGGAGGGAGGGGAGAGAGAGCTCAGAGAGAGCTCAGAGAGAGAGAGAGAGAGAGAGAGAGACAGACAGACAGACAGACAGACAGACAGACAGACAGACAGACAGGGGGGACAGACAGACAGAGAACTCATAACCCTTTAACACTGGATACATCAGTGGATGAGAGAGAAGACAGTGCACCCGGTAGTGGGAATATTTTGAAGCATGCAAAGATCATGTCCGTTTCCAAGTCACCTATTTTACTCATTTCTCATTGTTTTACCGTTTAACCGCTTAATCGTAGTTCTTTGTCTCTTCTTCATCAGTGTGTGTCTGCGTTTGTCATATCAGAGAACAAAAACGTTATTGTTTTGATGTTTTGAGGTAGTGTGATCTTGCCACTTGTCTCTGACTATATTCACAACGAACGTATCTAGTCGTTATGTCCCTACTGGTGTTCACAGTACGTTGACCTTGTCAGTTGTCTCTATTGATATTCACAGTAAGCTGATCTAGTCAGTTAACCCTATGTATGTCCACAGTAAGCTGATCTAGTCAGTTGTCTCTATGTATGTTCACAGTAAGCTGATCTAGTCAGTTGTCTCTATGTATGTTCACAGTAAGCTGATCTAGTCAGTTGTCTCTATGTATGTTCACAGTAAGCTGATCTAGTCAGTTGTCTCTATGTATGTCCACAGTAAGCTGATCTAGTCAGTTGTCTCTATGTATGTTCACAGTAAGCTGATCTAGTCCGTTGTCTCTATGTATGTTCACAGTAAGCTGATCTAGTCCGTTGTCTCTATGTATGTTCACAGTAAGCTGATCTGACGGGTCGTTTTAATCTCCACTGATGTTCACGTTTAGTTCATCCAGTAAATTCTGTCCCCCAACGCCGTTCACACAGTGCGCTGCAGCCGGTCATTGTCACCGCTGTGGATGCCCACAGTAAGCTCTGTTCAACGCGCGCTTGACCCAAGACTGGGTCCGAGGTTACAGACAGACAGCACTGTGCTCACCGTCAGGCGTTACAAGCTGCGGTCCTTAAAGGTGACTGACATCCAGACTGGAGATGTCGGCTGTTGTGTCAGCTTAGCTTGTCCACGCTGACCCTCAGCGGACAGAATGATGTGCCCGTCTGATGCACCATACTGAGTAGGAGAGGAAGAGGAGGAGAAGGAGGAGGAGGAGGCGCAGGAGGAAGAGAAGGAAGAGGAGAAGGACAGGGGTGGGGGATGGGGGGGGGGGAAGAACGCTGCTTACTTACCCTGAAGTAAAGAATTATTGAAAGAGAGAGAGAGAGAGAGAGAGAGAGAGAGAGAGAGAGAGAGAGAGAGAGAGAGAGAGAGAGAGAGAGAGAGCGAGAGAGAGAGAGAGAGATGTATGAAGACACATGTATTATATAGGCAGATTTGAACGTCGCACATTGCATTTCATTGCCTTAAAATGTTTATGTTTTAGTAGTGCTTTTTGGCAACGCATCGGCGTCACAAATTCTTTTTTCTGCTTGATCACGAAGTCCTTCATCTTTTTCTTCATCTGTTTCCCATCTCTCTCTCTCTCTCTCTCTCTCTCTCTCTCTATAATATATATATATATATATATATATATATATATATATAATTGTGTTGCTAACCAACAATAATTTTTAAAAAAGTGCTCAACCGGGTTGGGAGCGGCATCTGTTAAAACTTTATTATTATATATATATATATATATAATTATAAAAAAGCTTGCTCTTATGTCTCAGATTGTAGAAATAGGGGGGTGGTTCTCAAAATGAACCTTCAGCAAGCTTATAGTCTCCAAAGAGGGAGGAGACCATCTCCAATGGGGAGAAAGCTCACTAACATATAACTCCTGGTCAGATACCGGTATTTCGAAACTGATTGTTTCTCCTCAGTGACCGCGGAAAGTGGTAATTGACTCCTCTGCCTTTTCGGTTTTAAGAAGAATGCTATACCAGAAAAAAAGGCTGGTGTGCAATACCATAGTATGTTTGTTGAGTTTTCAAAAAAAAAACTAAAGGTGCCACCTAAGAAGCAAAAGAAAATCATGAAAGAGCAAAACAAGCTACATTTTCTTGTGAAAAGTAGAAAATATAAAAAGATAACCTCTTAAGACACAAGTGCTGAGGGCCAGTTCTTGGAATGAATCCGCAAGGGACTAAATTACAATGAAACAATAAATTCCAAGGATAAGTACCGAGCACCGTTCCAGCAACTTACAGAGCAGCTAGGTGTTGCAATGACTGCAAGAAATATTGAATTATAAACAAAGCTTGCTCTTATGTCTCAGATTGTAGAAATAGGGGGGTGTAAGCCTTCATATCTGCAGTGGTAGATGATTCTGCCTAACTGACAGTATGTGCTTGAGTGGGTGAATGGGGAATAAATAAAAATGCTTCTCAAATGAACCTTCAGCAAGCTTATAGTCTCCAAAGAGGGAGACCATCTCCAATGGGGAGAAAGCTCACTAACATATAACTCCTGTCAGATACCGGTATTTCGAAACCTGATTGTTTCTCCTCAGTGACCGCGGAAAAGTGGTAATTTGACTCCTCTGCCTTTTCGGTTTTAAGAAGAATGCTATACCAGAAAAAGGCTGGTGCAATACCCATAGTATGTTTGTTGAGTTTTCAAAAAAAACTAACTAAAGGTGCCACCTAAGAAGCAAAAGAGAAAATCATGAAAGAGCAAAACAAGCTACATTTTCTTGTGAAAAGTAGAAAATATAAAAAAGATAACCCTCTAAGACACAAGTGCTGAGGGCCAGTTCTTGGAATGAATCCGCCGCAAGGGACTAAATTACAATGAAACAATAAATTCCAAGGATAAGTACCGAGCACCGTTCCAGCAACTTACAGAGCAGCTAGGTGTTGCAATGACTGCAAGAAATATTGAATTATAAACAAAGCTTGCTCTTATGTCTCAGATTGTAGAAATAGGGGGGTGGTAAGCCTTCATATCTGCAGTGGTAGATGATTCTGCCTAACTGACAGTATGTGCTTGAGTGGGTGAATGGGGAATAAATAAATGCTTCTCAAAATGAACCTTCAGCAAGCTTATAGTCTCCAAAGAGGGAGACCATCTCCAATGGGGAGAAAGCTCTAACATAATATAACTCCTGGTCAGATACCGGTATTTCGAAAACCTGATTGTTTCTCCTCAGTGACCGCGGAAAGTGGTAATTTTTGACTCCTCTGCCTTTTCGGTTTTAAGAAGAATGCTATACCAGAAAAAGGCTGGTGTGCAATACCATAGTATGTTTGTTGAGTTTTCAAAAAAAAACTAACTAAAGGTGCACCTAAGAAGCAAAAAAAAAAAATCATGAAAGAGCAAAACAAGCTACATTTTCTTGTGAAAAGTAGAAAATATAAAAAGATAACCTCTTAAGACACAAGTGCTGAGGGCCAGTTCTTGGAATGAATCCGCAAGGGACTAAATTACAATGAAACAATAAATTCCAAGGATAAGTACCGAGCACCGTTCCAGCAACTTACAGAGCAGCTAGGTGTTGCAATGACTGCAAGAAATATTGAATTATAACAAAGCTTGCTCTTATGTCTCAGATTGTAGAAATAGGGGGGTGGTAAGCCTTCATATCTGCAGTGGTAGATGATTCTGCCTAACTGACAGTATGTGCTTGAGTGGGTGAATGGGGAATAAAATAAATGCTTCTCAAAATGAACCTTCAGCAAGCTTATAGTCTCCAAAGAGGGAGACCATCTCCAATGGGGAGAAAGCTCACTAACATATAACTCCTGGTCAGATACCGGTATTTCGAAACCTGATTGTTTCTCCTCAGTGACCGCGGAAAGTGGTAATTTGACTCCTCTGCCTTTCGGTTTTTAAGAAGAATGCTATACCAGAAAAAGGCTGGTGTGCAATACCATAGTATGTTTGTTGAGTTTTCAAAAAAAAAACTAACTAAAGGTGCCACCTAAGAAGCAAAAGAAAATCATGAAAGAGCAAAACAAGCTACATTTTCTTGTGAAAAAAAGTAGAAAATATAAAAAGATAACCTCTTAAGACACAAGTGCTGAGGGCCAGTTCTTGGAATGAATCCGCAAGGGACTAAATTACAATGAAAACAATAAATTCCAAGGATAAGTACCGAGCACCGTTCCAGCAACTTACAGAGCAGCTAGGTGTTGCAATGACTGCAAGAAATATTGAATTATAAACAAAGCTTGCTCTTATGTCTCAGATTGTAGAAATAGGGGGGTGGTAAGCCTTCATATCTGCAGTGGTAGATGATTCTGCCTAACTGACAGTATGTGCTTGAGTGGGTGAATGGGGAATAAATAAATGCTTCTCAAAATGAACCTTCAGCAAGCTTATAGTCTCCAAAGAGGGAGACCATCTCCAATGGGGAGAAAGCTCACTAACATATAACTCCTGGTCAGATACCGGTATTTCGAAACCTGATTGTTTCTCCTCAGTGACCGCGGGAAGTGGTAATTTGACTCCTCTGCCTTTTCGGTTTTAAGAAGAATGCTATACCAGAAAAAGGCTGGTGTGCAATACCATAGTATGTTTGTTGAGTTTCAAAAAAAAACTACTAAAGGTGCCACCTAAGAAGCAAAAGAAAATCATGAAAGAGCAAAACAAGCTACATTTTCTTGTGAAAAGTAGAAAATAAAAAAGATAACCTCTTAAGACACAAGTGCTGAGGGCCAGTTCTTGGAATGAATCCGCAAGGGACTAAATATACAATGAAACAATAAATTCCAAGGATAAGTACCGAGCACCGTTCCAGCAACTTACAGAGCAGCTAGGTGTTGCAATGACTGCAAGAAATATTGAATTATAAACAAAGCTTGCTCTTATGTCTCAGATTGTAGAAATAGGGGGGTGGTAAGCCTTCATATCTGCAGTGGTAGATGATTCTGCCTAACTGACAGTATGTGCTTGAGTGGGTGAATGGGGAATAAATAAATGCTTCTCAAAATGAACTTCAGCAAGCTTATAGTCTCCAAAGAGGGAGACCATCTCCAATGGGGAGAAAGCTCACTAACATATAACTCCTGGTCAGATACCGGTATTTCGAAACCTGATTGTTTCTCCTCAGTGACCGCGGAAAGTGGTAATTTGACTCCTCTGCCTTAAATCATGAAAGAGCAAAACAAGCTACATTTTCTTGTGAAAAGTAGAAAATAAAAAAGATAACCTCTTAAGACACAAGTGCTGAGGGCACTTCATTCCAAGAACTACAAACTACAATACAACCCAGATAACAACATGAACAAAAAAAAAAAAAAAGCAAGAAAAGGAAAATCACATGGTACAACCCTCCATATGATGGACGAGTAAAAACAAACGTAGGGAAAGAATTTTTTAAAATTTTGACAGCATCCTTCCCAAAAGAACACAAATTGCCAAAATATTCAACGAGAACACCATCAAACTATCATATTCATGCATGCCTAACCTTAAAAATATATTGATTCATCCAACAAAATGAAAAAGCAATACAACGAAGAAGGGTGAAGAAAGGAAATCCTGCAATTGTACAAAAAAGACACAGTGTCCCTTAAGCAACAAATGCCTCTATAACAACATTGTATACCAAGCCACTGTGACATCAGAAAATAAAAAGAAACATACATAGGGATCACTGAAAATCACTTCAAAACCAGATATGCAAACCATAAACAGTCATTCAACAAAGAAAAATACAAAAAACCAAACAGAACTGAGCAAATATATTTGGAGACTTAAAGACAAAAAAAAAAAACTATAACATATCCTGGAAAATCATAAAAAGGGCATCACCATACAATAATATTTCAAAAAGATGCAACCTATGTTCAACAGAAAAATGGTTAATACTATGCAAACCATACTTAGCAACCCTAAATACTAAAGTAGAAATAGTAAACACTGCAGGCACAAATGGAAATCGTTGTCAGCAAACGCACCCTGAACTGTAAACAACCTGAAAAACCGAACAACACGTGCAGCCAATCCGCACGTGCAAACAGTGACATTAGGCCATATAACACCGGCAGTAGGCGACCCAAAACCATCCTGAGGAGAGCCAGCGCTCGAAACAGATCTGTTGATTTTAAAACTTCCTTTTACCATACTATTTTTTAACAGATATATATATATATATATATATATATATATATATATGTGTGTGTGTGTGTGTGTGTGTGTGTGTGTGTGTGTGTGTGTAAATTTTTACATATACATCTACTCATCTATCTATTTTTCTATCTAACTGTCTGTCTATCGTCTCTCTATCAATCTGTCTACCTGTCTGTCTGTCTGTCATCTGTCCACATAACACGTATCCAAAATAAAAAAAAAGAAATAATGGATAGCATTCACCTATCACTGGCGACCAGTCTCAAAGAGTAACTGGAGGGGTGAGACCTCATCAAAGCTGTTTCTTTTTCGAAGTGATCGATATCAGCAGGCCTGCCCAATTCAAACGTTTGCCAAATCCCAATCCCTTGATGTACGGCTTCATTTGCTTCCTCTTTTTCAACCTGTG
>JADBJO010003170.1:148991-151491 GCA_016801955.1 Conus betulinus | reverse complement strand
TGTGGTCCATGTTTGTCTGCAGTGTGTACTGGTGTTTTGTGTGGTCCATGCTTGACTGCAGTGTGTACTGGTGTTGTGTGTGGTCCATGTTTGACTGCAGTGTGTACTGGTGTTTCGTGTGGTCCATGTTTGACTGCAGTGTGTACTGGTGTTTTGTGTGGTCCACATTTGACCACTGTGTGTACTGGTGTTTCGTGTGGTCCATGTTTGTCTGCAGTGTGTTCTGGTGTTTTGTGTGGTCCATGTTTGACTGTTGTGTGTACTGGTGTTTTGTGTGGTCCATGTTTGACTGCAGTGTGTACTGGTGTTTCGTGTGGTCCATGTCTGACTGCAATGTAAACTGGCGTTTTCCACGCTCAATATTTCTTTATTGTGTGTGTACTGATGTTTCATTTTAAAAAATAAATTTCGATGCTGTGTATAGTAGCCTTTTACATGGTCCATGTTGGGTGCAATGCATGCCTGCTTCCACGATCCTTTCAAAGTTGACGGCGACTCCGAGATCCTTAACGACGGACCTCCTTAGGTTAGTGAAGGCCACTTCCAGTTGGTTTAAACGAAACGTTAAATTAAAAGGAACACACACACACACACACACACACACACACACACACACACACACACACACATATATATATATATATATATATATATATATATATATATATATATATACATATACATATACATATACATACGGTCGAGCTGATTCAGTTATTGCCGAATGAGACAACGCTAGACTACTGGATGACAAGTTATGAAGACAAACAGTGAGAATATTTAGCTTCTCTATGATGGGCTAGTGTAGGTTTGAACCCCATTCATTCGACGCCGAATCTGGTCACTGTCTGGACGAGTTGTCCAGGCCCCATCTCTCTGCCCTCCAGTGTGCTCATACACAGGACGGAACATGGAGGGGCTAATGAGTCTGTACATGCGCCAATGAAAACACGGGAAAGTCGCCGTTCCTTAGCCACCAGACGTTATCGGGATTGGAACCACAGACGTTTAGAATGAAACTCCACCGCACCACCCACCGGGCTGTCCAACCACTCTGGCACAACACAGCTCGGCATGCAATTCATACAGATCAACCCGCAGTTGATACAACTCAGCGTGCAGCTAATATGATATCAGCCGGCAGTTAATTGAACACCGTGTGCGCCTGTTGCCTGCAGGAGGGCTACGTGCCTGTCCTTGTAACTCGATTTCAGAGGCGATAGCCACTGGCATCGTCCAAGCGCTCAGCGACACGCCAATCAATGGCTGGCGTCGCATGCTGATCAGGCATCTCCAGGACTGTTGTCCTGAGCGGGCATTCTCACTGGCTGACCAGATGGTTTTGTCACGAACATCCTCACTGGCTGACCAGATGGTTTTGTCACGAACATCCGGACTGGCTGAGCAGATGGTGTTGTCACGAGCATCCTCACTGGCTGACCAGATGGTTTTGTCACGAGCATCCCCACTGGCTGACCAGATGGTTTTGTCACGAGCATCCTCACTGGCTGACCAGATGGTGTTGTCACGAGCATCCTCACTGGCTGACCAGATGGTTTTGTCACGAACATCCTCACTGGCTGACCAGATGGTTTTGTCACGAGCATCCTCACTGGCTGACCAGATGGTGTTGTCCACTGACGAAGCTTTCTCTGCAACCAGGTTCGAAATTTCAACAACCCACTGACGTCAATCGCGGAAGGACGTTATGCGTCCATCTTTTATTCTTGCTGGGTTTGTTTGTTTGTTTTTTTTTGTTTTTCGTTTGTACATTAATCAGCACCACGTTCTATGATCGCTACTATTGTGAATACTCTGATGAGGTTTTACTGAAAAGACTCGTTTAGGATAGTGTTTCTTCTTCAAAGAAATTGGTAGGTTTTAGTTGACAATCTCCTGTATACGTTCTCCGAACGTTTTCTTTGTTTGTTTGTTTTTTCACCTTAGACGGATGCAAGTTTTCTATAACGAAAAGTACAATGTACAAAAATAGACTGCCTTTCATCAATAAATTTTCTTAATCCACCAACTCAATTCAATTCATAATTTAAAAAAAAAGAATAAAAAAAACTACAACGACAATAAAACAACGGTGATATAAAGAACATCAACAAACAATCAAGAATTTATCGACATAAATATAATCAGATGTAAGTATATACATCGGTTTAAAAAATCGTACTTTACATTTCATTTTTGTGTGTTCCTATGCAGTGTTAAAGCTAATGACAGAGAGAGAGAGAGAGAGAGAGAGAGAGAGAGAGAGAGAGAGAGAGAGAGAGAGAGAGAGAGAGAGATGACAGAGAGATAAGACAGACAGACAGACAGAAAGGCCCAGGTTTCCATTCGCTAGACGGCGCCATTTCTCCAATCTGGCGTTATTACTGCTACTTCTACAGAGGAAGCAATCCATTATTCCTTTACTTCAAGTAACACACTCGCACACACGCACGCACGCACGCACACACACACACACACACACACACACACACACACACAC
>JADBJO010003170.1:123991-138991 GCA_016801955.1 Conus betulinus | reverse complement strand
GAGAGGGGGTTAATTACCGCCAAGGACACAGACAAACAAGAGTACAGGACTAGACACAATGCATTTCGACCTCTTGGGTCTTCTTCAGGTTGAAAACACAAATATTTAGGACACTGACAAGAACACTTACCTGAGCTTCTCCTGTTCGTAAGGTCAAGGGAACCAACCAGCAGAAGCTCAGCTAAGTGTTCTTGTCACTGTCCTAAATATTGTGTGTTTTCACCTGAAAAAGACCCCAAGAGGTCGAAATGCATTGTGTCTAGTCCGTTCTCTTGTTTCTCTTGTGTCCTTGGCGGTGACTAACCCCTCTCTTTTTCAAACATCGCCCTGCTGGTCGACAACACTCAACGATGAGCATCAAGCAGTCAACTAGGTCATGCTGTTGTCTGAATCAAGACTGAGCGACGGATGTCAAAGACCACTCGCTTCCGATGCTTTACTCATCAATACCGAGCAGTGAGCAGAGCATGACTGAGTCAATCTCTTCATTATACTCTTAGAGCTCAGTGCTGATGAAGTAGTGATCTGACCAATGCTCTCCTGATTTTTCCGGAACAACACTACAGTAAGGTCAAGTATCTAGCGAAAATGGCAATGTTCGTGTTGGGTTCCTGCTGATGTTAGACTCGTAAGGTCTGAGTGCCATTTTCGGTGATCTGACACTGAGGTAACCAGGCACCCGACATGGCTGAAATGGGACCAGGGCAACCCTCAAGGCCGGAGATAAACTACTGCCCCCAGACTGCAATTACTGGATCGTTGTTGGCTGTAGGTTAACTGTAGGGTAAGTATTCTGAACTCGCGCACACATACATATGTGAGCGGGAGCACGCGCGCGCGCGCGCGCGCACACACACACACACACACACACACACACACACACACAGAGCACGCGTGCGTGCACACACACACACACACACACACACACACACACAACACACACACACACACACACACAAAGCAAAGCCTACACACACACACACACACACACACACACACACACACACACACACACACACACACGTGCGCGCACACATATAAAAACAAGCGCACGCGCACACACACACACACATACAAACAAGCGCATGCGCGCGCACACGCACATACACCATGTGCACTCGCACTATTTCATTAACGACAATGTTACGTAAATACATCATATGATTAATTTATCTCCCTTCCCCTGATAGACCCTTCGAGGACTCACTCAACCCTGCTGCTACCCCCTCCTCAACTCCCTCTCTCCACACACACACACACACACACACACACACACACACACCTTCATACATTTTCGCTCCCACTTACCATCATTGCCTCTGGACTTCATGCGAGAGGTATTACATTAGATGATAACTACTCACAGGTGGGTCTTCAATTAAGGCCTGAGCTAACTCTCTGTCATCCCAACCTTTCGCACACCAAGTAAGAGAGATACAACTTCAACAGAACAGGATGATTCTGGCATTTCACATTCTGGGTATCGTCCACAGCCTCGTAATCTCCCCGGGGGCTGCAAGCCTGACAGGATGAGGCAACAGTTCCCGCTCACTACGAGCGGTCCGCCGGGCCAACGAGATCGAGTGCCAAACGACCCCTCTCGTCATGCCCTCTCGGTTTTCAGTCACTTGATTCCGGTGTTTAGACGTCGACCTTCTCCGGTATCCACCCATCCCGAGGCTGACTTGTTGCCGGTGAGAGGTCATCAGGTGACGAGTCTCTCGAGAGGAAAATTACGTCTTCGTTTAGTTATTTTTGCAATGGTTTCCTGCTGTGCCGGACCTGTTTGTTCCCTGAGCCGAGATAAAAGAACCAGGATTTGACCTTTTCTGCTGCCCCACCCTCCCTATCTCCTCTAAATGCCTGACTTCACCCCCCCCCCCCCCCCCATCCCCCCCCCCCTCCCTTCCTGTCTTAAATCCTTCCACCCTTTCTGGCTTCTCTTCTGTTCGTTCTGCTCTTTTTTTTTTTCTTTATCCAACAGCCGAACACCTCCTCAAAATAAAGGAATAGGGTAATAGGTATTTCTTTCTTCCTTCTTCCTTTTTTTCTCCATCTCGTCTTTCCATTCTTCTCTTCCACTCTTGTTTCTGTCTTTTTGTTTTGTTTTGTTTTTTTTTTTTGTTGTTTTTTTTTGTTTGTTATTGTGTTTGTGTGTTTTGCCTTGTTATTGATGTTGTTGCTGTTGTTTGTGGTTTTTGAAATAAAAGAAGTATGAAGAAAGTCGTGACTGAAGACCTGTATCTGAAACAGCGCAAGTTCTCCGAGCGGGGTTACCAGATGGCTTTCATGTACAGTGGTGATCAATGTAGAAACGATTACAGTTGTTTATCTTTCCACACCATATCAGAGTGGACACTGGTGATCATTGCACTCCGTACTTTGTCACGAGCAGGAACCCCTTTGCATTCATCAATCTCTGTCACGATCAGGAACCCACTTGCTTTCATCAATCTTTGTCACGATCAGGAACCCACTTGCTTTCATCAATCTTTGTCACGATCACGAACCCACTTGCTTTCATCAATCTTTGTCACGATCACGAACCCACTTGCTTTCATCAATCTTTGTCACGATCACGAACCCACTTGCTTTCATCAATCTTTGTCACGATCACGAACCCACCCACTTGCTTTCATCAATCTTTGTCACGATCACGAACCCACTTGCTTTCATCAATCTTTGTCACGATCACGAACCCACTTGCTTTCATCAATCTTTGTCACGATCACGAACCCACTTGCTTTCATCATCTTTGTCACGATCACGAACCCACTTGCTTTCATCAATCTTTGTCACGATCACGAACCCACTTGCTTTCATCTATCTTTGTCACGATCACGAACCCACTTGCTTTCATCAATATATTTGTCACGACCAGGAACCCACTTGCTTTCATCAACTCTTTGTCACGACCAGGAACCCACTTGCTTTCATCAATATTTGTCCCAGTCAGGAACCCACTTGCTTTCATCAATATTTGTCCCAGTCAGGAGCCCACTTGCTTTCATCAATATTTGTCCCAGTCAGGAGCCCACTTGCTTTCATCAATATTTGTCCCAGTCAGGAGCCCACTTGCTTTCATCAATATTTGTCCCAGTCAGGAACCCACTTGCTTTCATCAACATTTGTCACGACCAGGAACCCACTTGCTTTCATCAATATTTGTCCCAGTCAGGAGCCCACTTGCTTTCATCAATATTTGTCCCAGTCAGGAACCCACTTGCTTTCATCAATCTTTGTCACGATCACGAACCCACTTGCTTTCATCTATCTTTGTCACGATCACGAACCCACTTGCTTTCATCAATATTTGTCACGACCAGGAACCCACTTGCTTTCATCAACCTTTGTCACGATCACAAACCCACTTGCTTTCATCAACTTTTGTCACGACCAGGAACCCACTTGCTTTCATCAATATTTTTGTCACATTCAGGAACCCCACTTGCTTTCATCAACCTTTGTCACGACCAGGAACCCACTTGCTTTCATCAATATTTGTCCCAGTCAGGAACCCACTTGCTTTCATCAATATTTGTCCCAGTCTTCATCAATATTTGTCCCAGTCAGGACCCACTTGCTTTCATCAACATTCGTCACGACCAGGAACCCACTTGCTTCATCAATATTTGTGTCCCAGTCAGGAGCCCACTTGCTTTCATCAATATTTGTCCCCAGTCAGGAGCCCACTTGCTTTCATCAACTTTCGTCACGACCAGGAACCCGCAGTATGGAGGGATACGCTGTTTCCATCGCGCATCCAAATATCTTCAGGACAGCCGTGGCCCGGGCGTGTCGGTCAATGTCACTTCCGGTTCTGAAACACACTGACTTCTTGGCAGTGACATCGGAAACTGCTCCGGTTTACTTTCAACACGCCCTGAGACATTCTGGGTCGTATGGGTCAGAAAGCGACAAAGACCTCCCGTTCCATAAATTACTTTTTTTTTTTTTTCAAGGGGGTGGGGGGGGGAGGGGATAAATACAGTACAGTTATGACGCTCTTAGCTTCTGAAGGTAATGTACGTTGGGGGGGGGGGGGGGGGGGGGGGGGTTAAGGCCTCTCCAGGAAATAACGAAGTCTCTTTTAAATATGCACGTGCAATTCTATCCTAAGTTTTGAAATTTTGAGTCCCGTAACACACACACACACACACACACACACACACACACACACACACACACACACACACACTCATCTCCCGATACGCCCCTGTTGACAAAAGTAAACTAAAAAGCAAAACGGCAAAGAGGGCGGGGAAAGAACCGTTGAATGAAGCACATGTATTGGATTATTTCTGGATTAATATCTGTACTCGTCAATTCTGATCTTCAAAAGAAATCGCATCTACACTGGAAGAACCTCGCACAACGTGCCACTCATGAAATCTGTTAATACATCTCGCTTCTAAATCAGACAATATGTGAACATTCCTTTAAAATCAGAGAGAGAGAGAGAGAGAGAGCCTACTACCAACAACCAGACCACTCTTGAACAACTGACGTCATTTATCTTCGTCAGAAATGCTCGATAAGCCAACTAATTCTCCCTCCTCCCTCCTCTCCCTAAGCTAGCAACCTACCAACCAACGGTACGACCAACCAGCCATCAAACAAATGGACCAACAATCTCACTACTGAACCAGCCAAACACAGCGTATCAGCCAACTACCCAGCCAACTAGCCAGCCAGCCAACCAGCCAACCAACCAACCAGGGTTTTTATCAGCCGACCCCCCCCCCCCCCCCCCCCGCACGCAACAACAATCTGGTCGACGCGTCCCCGGTGCCAACCCTCACGCAGTTCCTTAGTTAACCCGTGCTCCACACAAAACAAACAGGTCGCTATCTCCTGAAGCAGAGACGCAACAAGCCAATCGCCTATTTGAAGTCCCAGTGAGGGGATTAATTTTCCCGGCGTGCGGGTAACGGTGGAGATGTCCCTGATGGAAACCTGTTCCCAGAGAGAGAGAGAGAGAGAGAGAGAGAGAGCGTGTGTTGTGCTTCTGTCTGTGGATTATTGTCCCTGATCAGCGCGCATTTCCTAAACTGCTACGCCATCAGCGCAGTCAAATATCAGTTTCAAGAGCGCTAGCTTCGAACAGTTTCAGTTCCGGTAGAGTCAAGAAAGCGTCACTGTGCGGATAGTTGTCCATCCATATACACGGTACACCCACATCTGCTAACCGTGAGTGAACCCGCAAACAAAGAAGGTCGAAGTCGGAATGGGGGAGGAGTGGGCATGTAGAGCGGGTTGGGGAAGGTAGGTACCGGGTGTCTGGCGAGACAAAAAACTGGCCTAAACGTCAACCCAACGTGCCTGCCAGGACTTCAGCAAACCGAAACAACAATAAACGACACGCAGTTTAAATAACCATAGCTTGTTTTATCCCTAAGCTTCACGCACACGGACTGGCTCACCCACGGCTGTGTTGTGGGACTGCCCGGTATGCTCTTTGAGAACTGCCCAACATTCAGGCAGCCACTGAGCCAGCAACCCCGATGCATACCCACATCCAGGTACGTCCGGTACCAGTCTCAGTACCGACAGTCCACAGAGAGCAGTTATTAATATGAAGTCGTCATGAGGCCACCCATCTGAGGAGACACTGCCTAGCTGTGACTGTTTTGATCTACCATCAGGAGGTCGCCACTTACTACTGACGACGAGTAAAGTCACAGAACTACTACGAGTGAGTATCACCACCGTATCCACCCAACGGCAGTTCCCCCATGAACTTGCCAATACTGAAACGTGTGCTCTTATTGGATGCCTTTCAAGCTTGAAGACGACCCTGATAATGCTCATTGTCTTGTGTCACAAGGGGATAAATAAACATTTACATACAAAGTTCGTTACGGAGATCAGTGCCTGCTGTCTCGTGTTCAGAGATCTCCTCAGAGCTGTTTTCTCAGTGTGTGCATCTTAAAACTGATTCCCAGTGTCCTGGGATATCCCGGCGGCAGGTTAGTGAGATTCAAGCTAGACTGCGGTCTGAACTTCATATAAACAAACACAAGGCAAATATCAAGGACTGTTTCGCAGTGTTATTCTAAAGCGAACCATGGTGCGCAAAACTATCCACATACATCAACATCATCATTATAACAGTAATAATAATACTAACAACAACAGTATTTGCATAGCGCAATTCTACTTGAAAACTACTAACTGCGCATTCAATCACCATTTAGACTTTTATTCCTTCATATATAAAACCTGTCTTTAGATACATTCATCACTTTGTGCATGCAGCGTGGGAAAAGCATCGTTCAAAACGCTTGGCTGAAAAGGCAAGTGTTGGCTGTGCTTGAAAAACAGATAAGGCTGCCTGGTTTCGTGGGGTGGGGAGTTGGTGAGTTCTAATTAGTTAAGGCAGCAAAACTGAGGGAACGCTCACCAAAACATTGCAAATTTTGTTTTGATGTCTTCAGGAGTTTCGGATCGCAACAACAGAAATACGTGACGTCTGGTAGGCGCAGATATCATCACATGCATGAGGTCTCCATGGAGAACGAGTCGTCAGTCTCTTCGTATTTTCACTTCGACTTCCTCCCAGAATTCACAGGGCTTCAGCTTTTTTTTTTTTTTTTTTTTTTAACGAATTGAGCTTGCTCTACGTGACGCGAATTGTTCGGCAATGCCAAGGGCGGTAACCTTGAAACAGCGCGAAAACGCGAGTGTCGAGTTTGAAAGCGGAGTGAGTGAAGGCGGAAAATGAAGCAAAATGTAGAAAGACAGGGGGTTAGTTACCGCCAAGGACACAGACAAACATAGCACAGGACAAGACACAACGCATGAGTATTCAGGTTTGCTTGCATGTCTGTGTATGTACTGTATTGTATTATCATTATTATTATTATTATTGTTATTATGAATACTTATATAGCGCCTATTCTCGGCTAAAGGCCAGCTCTGAGCGCTTTAGAATCCACACTCGTTTACATAACGCCATCCATTTCTCCCTTGGGAGAGCTCAGCACAACAGTATACCGCCACCTGCTGACTGTCTTTTTTTTTTTTTTTTTTTTTTTTAATTTTTTGTTATCATATCAAAGTGCATTTTGTGCAGATGTTTGTTGTTGTTGCTGACATGAACACAACTCCTTCTTGCCGCAGTGTTTGTTTCCGTGCGTTTAGGTACGTACTTTACGTTAGACATTAAGTCAAAACATAACGCTTTACGCCAGACGTCCCACCCGATGTGGTTTCTTAAGATTCTGAAAGAGACCAGCATTCTTCATGTACGGTTTTACAAATGAAAAGTTTTAAATACATTCTGGTGTGCTTTAGAAAATTCAGTTCAACGAGTTATGTGTGTATTTTTTTTTCTTTACTAATCTATTTCGAAAGTCGACTTTCAACGAAAAGAGACCACCCTGATACGGCCCTTTGCGGTCGGCTGGACTATAAACCAACACGATCTCATCTTCCGTACGTTGAGTGACAGCAGCACTCGTGACCTCGACTTGTCACGCCATCCGAAAACCTTGAACTCAAAAAAAACGACAAACTGTTGCCACGTGCAGAGGGAAAGGGGACAACACAATTCGCCCCCGACGTACCAGAGTTGAACCCCGGTTCTGAAAGACTCCCGACGAGTGCGTTACCCCTTAGGCCATACTTCCTCCCTCGTGATGTGTGTGTGTGTGTGTGTGTGTGTGTGTGTGTGTGTGTGTGTGTGTGTGTGTGTATGTGTGTGTATGCATATATGTGTATGTGTGTCTGAGTGTGTGTGTGTGTGTGTGTGTGTGTGTGTGTGTGTAGGCAAACAGCACAGCCCGGGATGGACTCCTCAGGGGGAGACGATTCTCCAAAGACTGTGTGCACCTGGCGTGAACTCGGAGAATGCCATGCCAGCCCAAGTCTCCAGGAGCTCCGGGTCTCTTTGAGGGTGAGCCAGGTCGTTCGATGAAGTGAAGTGGGAGAGCAGTGTCGGTCGGGTGGTGGGGGTGTGTGTGTCCCAGAGGGAAGACCACTTGGTTTGATGGGCGACGCCAGCAGGCCAGGAAAGACAGCTCTTTGTTTTTCTCTCTCCACTTTCCTCCTCCTCCTCCTCTCTCTCTCTCCTCCCAAGCCCGGTTCGCACTATCCCGCACCCCGCACCCCCATCCTCCTTTTTTCTTCTTCTTCTCTCTCTTTCTCTGCCTCTGTCTGTCTGTCTGTCTGTCTCTCTCTTTTGATTTGCGCGCGCACAGATACCATGTCCACGCCATCTCCCTTTCTTTCTCCCCCCCTCTCTCTCTTACACACACACACACACACACACACACACACACACACACACGCACGCACGCCTGCACACACACGCCTGCACGCAGGCACGCAGACGCTCTCTCTCACACTCACACACACACACACACACACACACACACACACACACACACACGCACACATACGCGCGTGCGCGCACGCACACACTCACACGATAATAACACACACACACGCACACACACACATACGGGCGAGCGCGCACGAACACACTCACACGATAACACACACACACACACACACACACACACACACACACAACACAACACACACACTAGTCCACCAGCACAAATTGCCTTAATTGATCATCAGCCACTTTCATTTGATCTTGATGGCTTTGGACGAGAAGGTGAAGAGAAAACTAGTTCACTGTTCAACGACAGTCCTGCCCCTCCCCTCCCCCCCCCCTCCCCCTCCCATCCTCTTCCGCCCCCTCCGCTCTTCCCGCAGCGGCACTGCTGCGGACAGCTGGCTGTTAGTCACACCACTGACGTCACTTCCAGCGTGTTGAGCGCCCCCTGGCGACGCCTGGCCACCCCAATCCCCTGATCCCTCTTCAATAGTAGCGCGGTCGCGCAACAGGGGAAATAATTCAATTGCGCAACAATGAGCTAGCCGCAGCAGACTAGGCTCGCTGGAGGGAACGTTGATGTATGACTGACGATGCCGGGCTTGTGCCTGCAGATAAGGTGGAGGAGAGAGAGAGAACAGGGGGGTGATGTTAATGTTCTTGTCTGTTTCCTTTTCTCTGCGAAGTAGGGAGATATCAGAAAGAACATCGTGTGTTTCATATTCACTAAAAAAAAAAAAAAGGAATAAAAAAAAAAAAAATGTGTATTTATTTCGTTATTTTGCTTGCTGCTACACAGTTACGAATTCTTTTTCGTTTTTTTTGTCTTCCTTTGTTCTTCCTCCTCTTTCTTTCTTTTTCTTCTTTCTTACTTCCTTTTTTTTTTTCACTTCTCTTTTCTATGTCTGTCTGTCTGTCGTCCCCTCTTTTCTCTCTCCTTCCCTTTTTCTTTGTTGCAACAAACAGAATGAATGTGCCAGTACACCCAACATTAGCGCATTAGTAAACCCAGGCGCTTTGTGTCAAACCCTAAAATACTACAGTTCACACGAGGATGTCCATCGGTAAATGACACACAGATTTGCATGGTGAATGACAGTTGATGGAGCAAAAAAAAAAAAAAAGGGGGGGGAAATGGGAAGATGGAGGACCCACAAAAAAGGAAGAAGAAGAAAAATGAAAGAACCTAAAAGAAAAATGTGAAAAAAATGAAGATTGGAGGTTGGAGGAGAAAAAAAAAAAAAAGAAGAAGAAGAAGAAGAAGAAGAAACATCGCCTGTTCCTGAAGGAGACAGCAGAGAGAGCTTAGCATGTCCACAATAAACATCGCGGAGATAACACGTCCGTTTCTGACGGAGATATCCGAGACAACGCGTCGGTTCACAATGGAGATATTAGACAGAGACAAGATGCAACGCATATAAACATACTCCCAGTTTATCTTGAATATGCGTGAGATATTCCACAAGGAGGAAAAACCGTTGAGGGCCGTTATAGCCGTTTGTAACGGCTATAACAGTAAATCGGTCATCATCCGTGACCCATCATGAACAAACATACAAATTTTCAGAAAGATCGGCCGAGTACTTTCTGAGATATTCTATAAAGAAGAAAACCCCTATCAGCCGTTAGCAACGGCTATAACGGTAAAATAAAACATGGGGCATCATCCGTGACCTATAATGAACATACCTACAAGTTTTCAGAAAGATCGGCCCAATAGTTTTGTCTGGAGCGAGTGGAACACATTTTGACCACGGACAGGCACACACACACACACACACACACACACACACACACACACACACACACACACAGAGCATTTCTTCTTTCCATTGTAAGTGCTCCCTGTTATATAAGAACTGGGAGTACAAAAACATATCCTGTTCTGTTCTTGATGAAACAGCCGAGATCACACGTCTGTTTATAATGGTGATATCATGTCTGTTCATGATGGATAAGATAATGTTTGCTTAGAGCCCAGCCGACCGCAAAGGGCCACATCAGGGCTGGTTCATGATGGAGATAGCAGAGATAACATATCCGAAGATCTAAAGACGTGAGTGGGGATGGCAATTCAGAATGCATTCTTTTCACCCTATCTTTGAAAAAGCTGCTTTTTGGCGGTAAATATTTAGGTCTATAGAAAATGGCGATAACCAGTTTCATGGTTCTTTGACATTTGTTGAAGTTCACAAGGTGAAAAATAAAAATGATACTTTTTGTTCTCTCGAGAATAATTCCTTTCGTCAGCAAGCAGATGCTGAAATTAGTAACAGAGAAAGATCAAACGCTGACTGAAGCTGAACAGTTGTTGAAAATATTTCATGAAAATGTATTTACACAATTTTTTTTTTTTTTTTGTTGAAAGAGTCGACACGATCAACATTTCTTAGTACCTTACATACTTCCAAGATCAAATAATTTAGAATCTAAAGTTTTGGAGGGAAGGATAACAAAACAGGAGGCATCACATGCTTCAAAAATATGGAGAATGATTTTTTAAAAAATCAACAAACAAACAAAAACTACGTATGGATGAGATAGCAGTCAATTCTTTAACGTTTGTTTCAGTTGAGGACATCGTATGCCACAATGTAGATATCTATACGCGCGCGCGCATGTGTGTGTGTGTGTGTGTGTGTGTGTGTGTGTGTGTGTGTGTGTGTGTGTGTGTGTGCTCTAAAACAAATAGAAGTGGATAAAAGCAAGCGCAGGCTAACACAATTCCTCTCCAACATTACAATAATGACTGTGCAAAGGTTAGAAAGGGATGAGAATAAAAAAAAAAAAAAAAAAAAAATGCGAGGGGGGGGGGGGGGGGGGGGCGGGGGGATAAGAGAAACCAAGGGAAGAAAGAAATTTAGGGCATAAGATTAAAGATATGTGAATTACTTCACTAGCAGCATGTGGGGGGCCATTGTAGTCCATGCTGAAAACAGAACCATTCATACCGCAAGCTCAGAGGCTTTTCGTCCGCTGAATCGGACTCGTCAGTGAGACATGGCTGATAGTATCGGTGTTCCCCCTCGGCGTCATATAGAAATACAGCACACACTTCATAATTCTGTGGTACTCTCACTGCCAAAGATTGAAAAGCAGAATCCAACGGCACGCAAAGCAGCCAGCGAGGTGCAAAAAAAAAAAAAAAAAAAGCGAGAAGAAAGCGCAGGAAAGAAAGAAGCTGCTATAAAAAAGAAAATAATAATTCTGTGAAGAGTATCAAGCATAAGCAGAAACCTTTGAGCCTATGCTTGGGAATCCATTTTAAGGATTCAAGGGAGGTCTAAAAGTGTCAACAGTCCGAGCAATCCGAGTGGTCAGCTCAACTATTCAACAGCCCAGCCATTGTCAGACATACAAGTGCTAACAGCAGCTGAACACGGTGAAGAACAGCCCTCCTTTGGATCTCCAAAGAGATGCCATCTCCCACTGATTAACGAAACATTAATACGTTGAACAAATCAGTAGTTGGGGATATCAGTCTGTAAAGAGAATTAAATGTAACGAATATTAGATGTAATAATAATAATGTAATATATAATATATATATATATATATACATATATATATATATATATATATATATATATATATATATATATATGTGTGTGTGTGTGTATGTGTGTGTGTGTGTGTGTGTGTGTGTGTGTGTGTGTGTGCTCAAAAACGAACAGTCCAAAGTAGCATTTTGAGTATTCCAATGCGGTGTACAAACTGAATATGACTGGAAAGTAGTTGAAAAGAGCTTTAGAGTTTTATGTGTATTGTTCCTTCTTATGTTTTTTGTCTCAATAGCTACGCACACATTAGAACTAAAAAGGGGGTGACATGTTTTGATAATTACATATAATGGGACTGAAACACACTGAACGCATGCATACTGCTATACGCTGATTAAAACAATGGATTTTGGAGAGAGAAAAAAGAAAACTGCTTTTCTCTCGTGGGACAGAGAAGGAAAAAACCGGACTCCTTTTCGCCATTCTCCCTGAGCAAGGAACTTGCGGTGCCGCATCTGACAGAGGCTTCACTGTGGTCATGTTCACTCCGCGCTCTCTCACTGCGCATGAGGATATATAGAGCCATTTGACACCACAACTGCACCACCGGAAAGACAACGCGGCAAAACAGACGGCGCAAAAGCCCCAAGTCTGCGCTGGACAAGACGGGTATCGAACCGACATCATTACCCGGGCCCCCAGTATGTAGGTTAGTGGGCGGGTAATTAATAGCTTCTCTCAAGCAGACCTGCTTCTGGCCTTTGTCTGGCTAGGTAGGTCCTGCTTGCGGCTGGGCTTTTTTTCCTTCTTCTTTTTATTTGTTTCGAGTTAGCAGGGTGATGTGTGTGTGCAGTCAGCAGAACTCACGGTGGAAAACGAGAGGGTGAAAAGAGTGTGTTTTGCAGTTTGGAGGAATGGGACGTGGGTGGTGGTGTGGTGGTGGTGGTAGGTGAGGGAGAGAGGGAAGGGTCCGATGTCCGATGATATGTCTGCGAGTGGCAGAAACAAAGGGCACGGGTGGTACTCGCTGCCTCTATCATAGGACCTGCGGGGAATTCGCTCTGGCTGGCTGTTGATCCTTCTCTTCTCTCTCTATCTCTCTCTCTCTCTCTCTCTCTCTCTCTCTTCTCTCTCTCTCTCTCTCTCTCTCTCTCTCTCTCTCTCGTGCTCTCGTGTAGTGCTACGTTGATTTGCTCTCCCCTGCTGTTACCATTGACAGCAAGACTAATAAAGTAAAAGCTATTACGTTTGCAATAGAAGCAACAGAATATATGAAACAAAGATTGTGTGGATATCTTTCAGGAAAAACAAATATCGTCGCATCATTTTAACAATGAGCTACAACTGACTTGAGGCGAAATAGAAAATAACATTTATAAATCGCTTAACGTTTTGCAAAAGCGGTTCTAAGAGCAGCTGGTTGCATGAAAAGGGCGTGTTTTGCCGGTCAAAACGTTCGTCATTTCCATATTATGAAAACGACTGTCAGGCCCTGGATTCGAAGAAGAAAAAAAGAGAGCCCTATGCAAGAAGCATATTCAAGAATGGAAGGTATCATTATTTAACGAAATCTAAAGAAAACAATATGAAAATGTGTTGCATGAAAAGCAATTATACAAAAAAAAAACGTTTAGACTCGCCGTGGAATTCACTAAGATGCCAATTGTGAGAGAAGAGAAAGAAACAGGAAAAAAAAAGTTATACTCGTCTTTCTCTATTCTGGATAACGAATGGCTGAGGTATTTTGAACAAGTCTTTAATGCTGACAAAGAAGATACTGACTCTGACAAGACCACAATTTCTACTACCGAGGGATGACTATGAAGACATGCTGGACGCGGAATTTAACCAAGGTGAAATGAAAAAGTCTAGAAAACGGGCGAAACGTCTGGACCTCCAAAGAACTGACGTGCAGTAAAACCTGCCCAGCATGTTATCGTGCCTTACAGATCTACTCTGGCGGTTTGCAGCCGCTGCTGGACGCTGCTGCATCACTTCTTCTGTCCTCTTTTCCCTGTTCGTTCATGAGGTGACCCACGACGCTCTCTGTCATCTCCAACAGAGATGGGAATCTTCAAATTTGCCGTTTACAGATGATCTCATGCTGATCGGGTCCCTGCGCCACAGGCTTACAAAATCAGCTGAACTTACGGGATATGAACTATGAACCAACACAATGTTGAAGACTTAGAGTTGACACTGAAAAAAAAAAAGTTAAAAAAAAAAAAAAATCTTCAGGAAAGGCGGATTTAGTTTCAACTTGCTGCTATGGTAAAACTGTTCAGAAATGATGAACAGTCATGCATCTGGTCTGACATTTCCTACACCGCTGAGTTTTATGGAAATCATTGACAGTCTTGTTCTAAAAGCCGAAAGAAAGGCACCACTGAAATACTGAACACTATGAGGAGACAGGAAACTTTTTTCGTTCGGCCAGGACTTTTGATGCAAGGATCGTGTCTTCTGTGGTCCATTCATCAGAATTATAGAGGTGTTAAAAGTACGGGAAAAAAAAAAACATATATGCACGTGTTCATTAATTCGCCTGCAAAAAAAAAAAAACTCTGAATGTTCGAATCCATACACCACATGATGTGGTGTTAGGAGAGCTTGGTCATTACCCCATCATGTTGAGCTATTAGGTAGAGAGATGTAGAGCGGGCACCTGTCCGTCACCCCCTCCTCCCTCCCTCTCCCTCGCTCTGTTTTGAATTTTGTTTATGTGCGCGTAATTGAAATCTTGTGTTGTTGGATTTAGTAGTTTAATTTTTTTTTTTTTTAAAAAAGATGAGTGTCAGCGAACCGAACGAAAAAAAAAAAGTGGACAAACGAATCACAAGACAAAACACTTTGCAACTAGATTTATATGTTTTGTCATTTCCACGTCTTCGACGTCTGTTTGGCTCTTTTCTGTTATAAGACAGTTGGTTTCCATTAATGTTCTATCTATGAATGTAGCCAATGACCTATAATTGAGAAAAAGACCTATGTCGGGTGTTTTGACGGGTTGCACCGTTTCCACCCTTTGACCAGAACCCACCCTCACGACAAAAGGCTTATCTTGTGCGGAGTGATCAAACGATTATCCTTGTCAGATCGGTTGTTTCTGGATTGATCGACCTGCAAAGGCTTGCCGGGAAGACCATGGTGAAT
>JADBJO010003170.1:111491-113991 GCA_016801955.1 Conus betulinus | reverse complement strand
TGTGTGTGTGTTGTGTGTGTGTGTGTGCAAACGTGTGCATGTGAGTGTGCGTGTCCTTCAACTGTGCGTGTGTGTCCTTCCTGTGTGTGTGTGTGCGCGTGTGTGTGTGCGTGTGTGTGCGTGTGTGTGTGTGTGTGTGTGTGCGTGTGCGTGCGTGCGTGCGTGCGTGCGAAACGTGCGTGCTGTGGTGTGTGTGTGTGTGTGGGGTGGTGAAGGAGCTGTGACATGTACATGCACGTGCAATCCATTTGTGTCTGATGACCGTCAGCCATGTCAGACAGTGACTTGTGACGTGTCATTCAGTCTTGCAAGCCACGCATGAGAGTCCCTGAGTGATGAGTTTAGAGAAGAGGATCTACGAACAGAAGTTAAAGGTGTCATCGTCGAACACAAGTCAAGTCAAGAGTGCTGAATATCCATCATCTCACGGCTGTGACGTATGCTGATGAATGTCAGCCATGTCAGACAGCGACGTGTGCTGAATATCCATCATCTCACGGCAGTAATGTACCGCAAATGTCAATCTTGTCAGGACAGTGATGTATGATGAAAGTCAATCAATCAGATAGTGACGCATAATGAATGTCAGTCACGTCACGCTGTGACGCATAATGAATGTCAGTCATGTCAGATAGTGACGCATAATGAATGTCAGTCACGTCACGCTGTGAAGCATAATGAATGTCAGTCATGTCAGATAGTGACGCATAATGAATGTCAGTCACGTCACGCTGTGACGCACAATGAATGTCAGTCATGTCAGATAGTGACGCATAATGAATGTCAGTCACGTCACGCTGTGACGCATAATGAATGTCAGTCATGTCAGATAGTGACGCATAATGAATGTCAGTTATGTCAGATAGTGACGCATAATGAATGTCAGTCACGTCAGATAGTGACGCAAAATGAATGTCAGATAGTGACGCATAATGAATGTCAGTCATGTCATATAGTGACGCATAATGAATGTCAGTCATGTCAGATAGTGACGCATAATGAATGTCAGTCACGTCAGATAGTGACGCATAATGAATGTCAGTTATGTCAGATAGTGACGCATAATGAATGTCAGTCACGTCAGATAGTGACGCATAATGAATGTCAGTCACGTCAGATAGTGACGCATAATGAATGTCAGCCATGTCATAGTGACGTATAATGAATGTCAGTCACATCAGACTGTGACGCATAATGAATGTCAGCCATGTCAGATAGTGACGCATAATGAATGTCAGTCATGTCAGATAGTGACGCATAATGAATGTCAGTCATGTCAGATAGTGACGCATAATGAATGTCAGTTCATGTCAGATAGTGACGCATAATGAATGTCAGTCATGTCAGATAGTGACGCATAATGAATGTCAGTCATGTCAGATAGTGACGCATAATGAATGTCAGTCATGTCACGCTATGACGCATAATGAATGTCAGGCATGTCAGATAGTGACGCATAATGAATGTCAGTCATGTCAGATAGTGACGCATAATGAATGTCAGTCATGTCACGCTGTGACGCATAATGAATGTCAGTCATGTCAGTTAGTGACGCATAATGAATGTCAGTCATGTCAGATAGTGACGCATAATGAATGTCAGTCATGTCACGCTGTGACGCATAATGAATGTCAGTCATGTCACGCTGTGACGCATAATGAATGTCAGTCATGTCAGATAGTGACGCATAATGAATGTCAGTCATGTCAGACAGTGACGCATAATGAATGTCAGTCATGTCAGATAGTGACGCATAATGAATGTCAGTCATGTCAGATAGTGACGCATAATGAATGTCAGTCATGTCACGCTAGTGACGCATAATGAATGTCAGTCATGTCAGATAGTGACGCATAATGAATGTCAGTCATGTCAGATAGTGACGCATAATGAATGTCAGTCATGTCAGACAGTGACGCATAATGAATGTCAGTCATGTCAGATAGTGACGCATAATGAATGTCAGTCATGTCAGATAGTGACGCATAATGAATGTCAGTCATGTCAGACAGTGACGCATAATGAATGTCTGTCATGTCAGACAGTGACGCATAATGAATGTCAGTCATGTCAGACAGTGACGCATAATGAATGTCAGTCATGTCAGATAGTGACGCATAATGAATGTCAGTCATGTCAGATAGTGACGCATAATGAATGTCAGGTCATGTCAGATAGTGACGCATAATGAATGTCAGTCATGTCAGATAGTGACGCATAATGAATGTCAGTCATGTCAGATAGTGACGCATAATGAATGTCAGTCATGTCAGATAGTGACGCATAATGAATGTCAGGTCATGTCAGATAGTGACGCATAATGAATGTCGGGCATGTCAGATAGTGACGCATAATGAATGTCAGGCATGTCAGATAGTGACGCATAATGAATGTCAGGCATGTCAGATAGTGACGCATAATGAATGTCAGTCATGTCAGATAGTGACGCATAATGAATGTCAGTCATGTCAGATAGTGACGCATAATGAATGTCAGGCAT
>JADBJO010003170.1:98991-106491 GCA_016801955.1 Conus betulinus | reverse complement strand
GCGACAGTCACAACAGACCTGTTTCTCTGTATAAACCTCTTTCTATGAGCGAAAGGTTTGACTGTGAACCATATTCGCATTACTTGATAACATTCATAGCCCCAAACAAAATACCCCTGGCTCATCACTGGTTTTTTGTTTGTTTGTTTTTTTTTATTATTTTTTTTTTTGAAAAGTCAACACACACACACACACACACACACACACACACACACACACACACACACACACACACACAGAGACACCAGAGAGAGAGAGAGAGAGAGAGAGAGAGGGAGAGAGAGAGAATGGAAGACTAGCAGAGAAAGACAAAAACAACAGTGACACAAAAGAAGAGGAAACGAAAAATAAACGTCCAAAAAGAAAAAAAAAAAAAAAAAAGGAAGGAGGAGGAGGAGAAGTCTGGGTCAAAAAAGGAAACCTACAGATTGACCTTTAACCAGGCGGAATGACCACGTTTCGGTCAACTCACCTGTTAAACGCCGAAACACACCATCCATCCATTCACCCATAGTGCTCCTCGCCTGGCCAACTTCAAGACCGCTCTGACACCCTAGAGAAGCCTCACGACAGCCTTCTGCATGATGCGTCCACAACAAAAGCCTGCTGTCAGCGTTTATAGTGTCGCGCCAGTTCGTCTTCGTTCCCCGTCCCATCAAGAGCTTAAAAATGATGTACTGGCTTGGAAGGTTTGGGAAAAGAAGACCAGACACCGATGCGCATGCAGTGTAGCAGCAGTAGTTGACAAGGAACAGGAATGACGGCACCAAGGTGCCTGTCTGTTGCGAAACTCGGTGGAACAAATTGCTTTAAAGCGTCAACAAAAGCAAAGGCATACGCTGGGCATATTTCTGTGGCCGCGCCCTCTCCCCGGGTGTAGAACAAGCGCTAAATTCAGAGAGAGAGAGAGAGAGAGAGAGAGAGAGAAAACAAAAAGTCAGATTCCGCGAGGTTGATCTACCTGGCGCTCGGCATTCACCTGGCATTTTCGTTGCTGTCGTTAGCGCATTGTCGTTCTGGTGGTATCTGTGTCATATTAGAAAGGCTTCCCATCTTCTCAGTCTTACCGCCGGCATCGGCTGTCACGCGAAGATCACTCTTCTAAATTTCACACACAGAAAGCTGTTGCTCTAGAAATGAATGTGCTACCAAAAAAAAAAAATGGTATCAGACTGTTCATTTTCCTGGTTGAACAAACAAAAGTACTTAAAAATCTATCCATCCCAAACAAAATGGTTCAGAACACAAACAGTATATCCGATAAATCACTGTCCAATAATAGAAATTCGGAAATTTTCATCACTGGGGACAAACTGCTTTTTGGCATTGCACGTGGGATCAAAGTGAACACTGTCATGTTATATCAATCTTTCACGCGCGCGCGCGCGCGCGCGCGCACACCCCCCCCCCCCCCCCCCCCCCCCCCCCCCACACACACACACACGTCACTTCCGTACACAGGGTGCATGTGCGACGTTTTCGTGCATTTATGGTGCAGTCAAATACACCAGACTCACAGCCGCCGTGACGAAGTGGTTAAGTGTTGCGGACTGGAGGCTGTGGCGGTTCGAGTCTCACCGGAGCCATTTATTTGTGGAATTGTTCTGTCCCGACCGGCTGCCAGCCACAGCTGACTTGGCTACGGGCTCAACTGGAAAGACTGGGACCCTAGAGTGGAGTCTCATGCATTTCATGCACGCCTCTCTGACAGCGTTGCTCAAATATCCTGACCAACGCTGCAGGTGTCTGTATCTCCCGGGCTTGGTTGATGCCGGACGAAAAAAAAGAGAGAGAGAGAGAGACAGACAGACAGACAGACAGACACAGAAAGAGACGGAGATTTATATCTATCTACCTATCTATCTATCTATCATCCGTACCATCATCTTCATCAATCAGCATAACGAATGTCTCAAGTTCTGTGTCCCTTCATGCTCTGCTCTCATGGTGACTTCAGTCTGGATTACCTCTCCGTGTCTGTGCCGCTGTTTCTGGCTCTCTCTCGGTATCACGGATATCACGGCAAAAGTCATAGGGAATGTTGCTTGATGGACGTGGTGGCGCCATCCGGAGAGAGAGAGAGAGAGAGAGAGAGAGAGAGAGAGAGAGAGAGAGAGAGAGAGAGAGAGAGAGAGGAGAGAGAGAGAATGAGAAAGGAGAGGAAAGGACAGGAGAGAGAGAGAGAGAGAGAGAGAGAGAGAGGAGAGAGAGGAGAGGAGAGAGAGAGAGAGAGAGAGAGAGAGAGAAGAGAGAGAGAGGAGAGAGAGAGAGACAGACAGACAGACAGAGCGAGAGAGAGGAGAGAGAGAGGAGAGAGGGAGAGAGAGAGAGAGAGAGAGGAGAGAGAGAGAGAGAGAGAGAGAGAGAGAGAGAGACAGACAGACAGACAGACAGACAGACAGACAGAGAGTTCTGGCTCCGCGACAAAGCAAGTATCCTGGTCAGTGGCGGCTTAAGTGGTGGTTTCCGTGTTTACTGGATCACAACAGGCGCCATTGTACACCACCCGAAGTGACTCGGCGGTGTCTCCTCTGGTGGGCTGACCCATGATGGCTTGGCACTGACTGCTCGCTATGGATTGCCGGTGGGACGGGCCTGGCTGTGGCTGTGGACGGGAGGAAGGAGTGGGGGGTGGAGGGGAGGGGGGCGGAGAGAGTGGCGTGGTTGCAGTCCAACTGAGGAAGCACAGAAGATGAGAGAGAGAGAGAGAGAGAGAGAGAGAGAGAGAGAGAGAGAGAGAGAGAGAGAGAGAGAGAGAGAGAGAGAGAGATCAAGCACAGCAGTTTGTGCGTGCCTTCCCCCTAAAGTTTTCTCGAAACTGTTCACTATCGCGCATTGTCTGGCGACCCATTGTTAAACATTCCAGAAAATGAAATATATTCGTGTTTTTTGTTGCTTGTTGCTTGTTTTTGTTTGTTTGTTTGTTTGTGTTTTGTAAACGCGCTGTTCAAACACCGCGGGACTTTTTGTTTTCCCACTGATCATGATGTTGCACGTGCAAGCATCATCTCTGCCTGTCACATGCTGTCTGTGACTGACTGGCTGTTGCACATACATGACGTGTGCTGCTCAGACGAACCACGCTAATAAGTCAGTAGCATATCCCTCTCGAACAGCCGATGGACTCAGTACCGTCCCTCACACTTTATCGTTGCTCAGCAGTCTCCGTGAGACTGGCTCAGTCTTTGCATGCAGCCAGACGTCCTGCGTTAGGCTCAGTGACATGGTTTATTTCCAAAGTCCTGTTTAAGGCGGTGCTACATTCCCAACGTTAAGACACCGCTACACGATTCGTTTCATTAAGATGTCTTCCTTAAAGCACTGCTATACGATTCATTTTTAGAGGTTTGCGAAAAAGCACCGCCGCGCGATTCGTTTTAGACGTTTGCTTTAAAATATTGCTACAAGTTCCATTTTAATTTCTGTTTATAAAGTACTAGCGTACAATATTTTTCAGATGTGTGCTTAAGGCGCTGCTACAAGATCTCTTTAGATACCTGCTTAAGGCACAGCGGTACGACCCGTTTTACATAATTATGTGCTTGAGGCACTGCTACACGATCCATGTTCAATGTCTGCTCTGCTCAAAGCTCTACTACACTTCCTTTTTAGATGATCAACTTTAAGGCACTGCTACACGATCCGTTTTAGAACTGTACGAGTGTGTATAAGTACGATATCTTACCACACCGTTTCACTTTTTCTTTTTACCTTCTTTTCAGTGAAAAATTAGTATCCGTGTTAACAGGCTGTAAAGCTTGACAAAATTATATCGTATTCAGAACGCAGAAGCTTTATTTATTTCGATGTAATTAGTTCTAGCATCTTTGATTTTTAATGTTATTTGCTGAAATGGCGAAACTTTTTTTATAAACGATTTTTTTTTTCCCTGTGTCCAAGTTCCAATGCTTTGCACACTATAAAATCGTTTCAAAGTATCACAATGAAGGTAAGTGAAGGCTTACAGCAATTCCGTTGAAAGGAAATCGTCAAATTTTTTTTTTTTTTTAAATCACATATTGGCAGCACGTAGCCGATGGTAGTCTAGTCCTTTTTTTTTTTTTTTTTTTTTTGAGTGTCTCAAATCATCCTGTCTTCTGCGTCTGTGACCGGACCGTACCGTTTCAGTTTGTGCTGCCTAGTGTCAAAGTTATATTAACTGTTCATGACATTAGACTGAACAACAGAAGAAAAAAGTAGGGAAAAAATTAAGACACTTAATCCCTCAGTCTAAAAACTGTTTCAGAATTGGAAAAAGAGATGCAAAACTAAGAAAGCGAAGATATAAACATACACATCTAAAACAAAAAGAGAGAACTCAAAGTGACTGGCTAGTCCACTTGAAACATCGACTTTTCTTCACACCTGATATCTCCTCTCATGTCATGTAATTCGCCCATACAAGGAACCGCACTTAATGGCCGCCAAGAGTAGAGCGCATACCCTGTTTGGGACCTTCAGCTCCATGATAAAAATGATGTAATGGCCAAAACATGCAGGTGCCACTCTGACGCAACAAAGGCAGACATCAAAATCATATGACTGACAAGGCTGATCGTGAACGTACTTTACTCTGATGTACATTAAAGCAATCGAAGGATAGATTACTGTTCTTCTTGTGCTTCTGCTGTACACCTGTGGCAGCAACATGCGCAAAACGTCAGCTGGCGTTGATTTACTACTTGTATAATTTCTTACTGAAGAAGAAGATAAAAGCAAAACCGAACCAAAAAAAGCACTAAAATGAGAGAAAGTGAAGGCAAAAAAAAAAAAATCAGGAAAGAAAGAAACAAGAAAGAATGGAGAAAAGAAAAGCAGGAGAAGAAGACAGAAGAACGGATACAGAGGGCAGGTAACTAGAACGGTTAGTGTGGACACTGGTAGAGATTTTCTCTCTTCAGTAAGAAATGATACACAATAAACAACCCCCATTCATGTTGAAGACTGCTTCGAGCGAAAGTTAGCTTTAGTCTCCCAGCCAAAAGACAAGTGCGGAATGCAAAATTTAACGCTCAGTCAAAACACAAGACAAGCGAATTTTCGATAAATATGTCTTCTGCAGACGTTACAATCATCAGACATGAGAAATGCACACAGTTACACTGCCCGGGTCATAACCAGGATGAAAATGACGCTGACTGCCATCAGGGAGTATTGTCTGGTGCATCTTAACGTCACTCATGGGTGACGTCTCAAGGACCCCACCAGACTGTTCTCCCTCACAGCCGACTCGTCTGTTTATACCATAAACCCCATTTGATTTTCTTACACCTTAAAACCCACTTATCTATCGTAACTCGAGAACCTACTTGTCTGTTTTACCTTAAAGTCTATCTGGCTTTTTTTTTTTATCTTGAGTTCCACTTGCCTACTTTACCGTAAAAACCCATTTGCATGGTTTAAGTTAAAATCCCCTTGGCAGTTTTTCCTTAAAGCCCACCGGGTCTGTTTTACCTTAAAACCCACGGTCTGTTTTACCTTAAAACCCACCGATCTGTTTTACCTACCCTATATTCCACTTGTCTCTTCTACCTTGAGAACTGAATCAGCGTCGTTCTGCACTCGGTGAGTTGTTAATATATGGGCTGGTTTTCAGTGACACTGCAGTCTGTTTCAATTTTTCGTGTGTTTTTTTTTTTTCAAAACGAAAGAGGACTGTCACAGAGACCCTTCAACACTAACAGAAAAGTTACCTTGGAGGAACTGTGTGCGTGCACGAATTTTTGTCTTTTGAAAGCAAAGAGCATCGTGTGGGGGTGCTCAACTCAATTTCAAGTTGTGTTGGTTTGAACTCTAAATCAGATGCAGATCTTTTTTGTAAATCACTGTAGTAATTAAGTTACTAATCAAACTAAAGAAAGAAAACAAACGACGAAGACAGAGGAGAAAAAGGAGAGGCAAGAAAGGAAGAACGGAGGAGAGACAAAAGAAGGCAGAAAGTTAAGCGTGGCAAACGTGGGATATTTACTGAAGTTTTATTTCTTGGTATTGATATATGGTTTCTTTACTAAAATGGAAATGACGGAGGAAATCAAACGGAAAAGACATATGCCTTGACCAATGTGGTCGAGCCAAACTGGGAGACAGGACTTAAAGGATATACAGCGAACACACACACACACGCGCGCGCACACACACACACACACATGCACCCACTCAGAAGCGCGCGCGCGCGCGCGCACACACACACACACACACACACACACACACACACACACACACACACACACACACACACGCGCACGCACGCACGCACGCACGCACGCACGCACACACGCACACAGAGTGAGAACGAAAGACCCCAAAAGAAAGCATAAAAAGTGTAGTTCTTGACACTGAACATTTGTCGGGGAACAGTGAACTGCAAATTTAAAACCAATCTGAAACCATACGGACACGGAGAAATAGGAAAGAAAGCTCATCTCTATCCACGAAAGAAAAGTGCACAACAATTTTTACACTAGACAGAAAACTGAAAGGGAAGGAAGGAAGAAGGAAGACAGGGACGAAGGAAGAAATCTGCGCCTTATGCAAAAAGAAAGACTGCAAAGAAGACACAGACGGGAAATGACAGAGAGAAACAGATACGTGGTGACAGACATACAAGCCAGGACACAGACAAACACACAGATAACCAGACCTACAGACATGTATCTCGTACGCAAACACTGATCGACAATCCGTTTCTGTTGGGATTTTCCGTATTCCAGAACTTTGCCCTTACATCCAGCGAGTTGTGGGCAATTCCCATGACCGAAACTATTTACTCATAAACAAATAAGCAAACAAACTCTCCAACTTTCCATTTTTACTCGCTGCTGTTCTTTTACGCTGAGGTGTGGAGTTTGATTTGGTGGAAGCGGTCGGCCTGTTACGATGCCTGATCAACTTGTAGGTTTGTCATTTTGATCGCTAACTAGCCTGCCTGCCTGTTTATTTCCTTGGATTTTTTTAAAAGCTTTTTTTCCTTTGCGGATTTCTAATTAATCAGCCGAGATCGATCTTACGAAAGCGAGCTGTTTTTAAACATATTTTATGTCACGAACAAGATTTCGTCTTCTTCACACCCTTCCTCTTTCGATATCTGACCAGATATCTAATAACAGAGAAACATACAAATAAAAAGCGAATGAAACAAAACGAAAGTAAATTGAAATCAGGGAAGCAATCATATCCGCCAGCTTTCTTTGGAGGAAAAAAAAACTGAATGTCAAGTAACCAATGCTGTGACAAAAACTTCTACAAAAAAGTTGAGAGAAAAAAAAACACGTGGAAAAAAACACGTTTGACAAAAATGGATTACGAAAAGGAGAAAGAAATAAAGAAAGTCAAATAACAGGGAAAAGAGAGTGGAGGGAACGTAGAGCAATCCATTATGAAACGAAAACTGCTACTGTCTTTCGTCCCATTATAACTTCACCAGGCCAGGACAGACTTTGTGTAAAAGACTTCGACTCGCCTTCCGTAATCTTCGTTGTTCTATCACGTGAAAGTCAATCA
>JADBJO010003170.1:88991-91491 GCA_016801955.1 Conus betulinus | reverse complement strand
ACACCTCTCTCTCTTTTTTTAAAATAAACAGTTGTAGTTGTAGCCAGGATTCGCGTTCCTTTAACATATCACAAACCCAAGAGCGTTTTCTGTTAAAAACAAAGAAAGAAACAAACAAAAAAAAACAGTCGTAGGCACCATTAATGTTGCTTCAATGTATCACAAACACGAGTTTCATTTTATTTTAATACACACAAACAAACAAACAAACAAGCAAACAAAAAAGGCATTCTGTGGACAAGGTTCTAAATGTTTCGATACATCACGAACCCCCAAATTGTTTTCTCTTAAAACAAGCACTTGGAATTCTGTGGACAAGACGTCTTTACACAGAAGACAATCACAACATTTTTACCTTTGTAAAGGAGAATCAAATTTCAGGTACAACATTCTCTCTCTCTCTCTCTCTCTCTCTCTCTCTCTCTCTCTCTCTTCAAATAAACCACATTTAGTGGACAGGGTTCACTTGGCCTTACGATGTTTCACGAGTCAGAGCTGTTTTCCAGCGGTTCGTTGGACCATAGAATTCAGTCCCCCAAGCCCACAGTCGAGAGGCACAGAGTAAGTTCTGACTGGGTGCACACGATTTCATGGTGGGGGATTTCTGTCACTGGTGTGGGGGGGAACGTGTCATTACACCTTCTGAGTTTTTTTTTTTTTTTTGTCCGTCTTCTGTATGTCTTTTTTTTTCATGTGGTTTAATATGTCTTTCACTCCTCCTCCTCCTCCTCCTCCTCTTCTTCTCCATGCTCCTCTTCCCTCTCCTCCTTAGCTTCAACATCTTCTTCGTCTTGTTGTTGCTGGTGTTCCAGTTGTTTTGCTGTTACTTTTGTTGGTGGTGGTGGGGGGGGGGGGGGGGGGGAGCGGTCGTGGTGGTCTTCTCCTTCTTTCTCTCCTTCTTCTTTGTCGTTGTCGTTGTCGTCGTCTTCGTCTTCTTCGTCGTTGTCGCCGTCGTTGTTGTTGTCTTCTTCTTCTTCTTCTACTTCATTATTGTCTGGCTGTTGTTCTTGTTGCTCTTCTTGTCCATCGTTGTTGTCGTTATTATTGTCGTTATCGTTTCCGCTTTTGTCGATTTCTCTTTTACAATTGTAACTGTTGTTGTCCTCCTCCTCCTCCTCTTCCTCCTCTCTTCTTTTTCTTCTTCTGCCGCTTCTTCTTCTCCTTCTCCTTTGTGTTGTTGTTATCTTCATTACCGTTACTGTGGTGGTCGTCTTTGCTGTTGTGTCGTCGTCGTTGTTGTTGTTGTTGTTCTTCTTCTTCTTCTTCCTCTTCTCCTCCTTCCCCCCTCCTCCTCCAATGATCTTTATTTTTTCTCTGTTTTTTTTCTCCCTCCCTCCCTCCTCCCCCCCCCCCATTTCGTTCTCCTTCGTGTCTTTTATTCTTGTCCTCTCTCTTTCTCTCTCTCTCTCTTACTCTCTCTCTCTCTCTCTCTCTCTCTCTCTCACACACACACACACACACACACACACACACACACACACACACACACACACACACACACACACACACACACACACACACACACACACAACTCCGCACAGTCCCGCCGTCTCTCTCATTCTTCTACCGCCATCCACGCCGCACACGACTCATCCTACGTTCGTAAAAAAAACGGGCAGGGTTGCCCCAGGAGTCATCCTCCAGATGCATTTACAGTCATCAACTCGCTCGAAACGAAACAAAAACGAAGCAGCACAAAACAAAGCGAACCAAACAAACAAGAAAAAAAAAAACACTTCATCACCGACCAAGAAACGATCTCAGCTACAGATAAATTGCCCAACACAATCAAGCAGCCTCTCTCTCTCTCTCTCCTCTCTCTCTCTCTCTCTCTCTCTCTCTCTCTCTCTCTCTCTAGCTCCAGACACCCATAATTGAACTCACCTTTCACACCGACTGCTAACACGGACTAATTGACATCAATTATCCTAACGCAGCCTTGTTTTACACCAATTGCCAATTGCCCTTTTTGAGACCCCCCCCCCCCCCCCCAATTACCCCCCCCCCCCCCCCCCCCCCCCCCCACCCCCCCCCCCCCCCCCCCCCCCCCCCCCCCCCCCCCCCCCCCCTTTCGTCACACACCGTTTTTTTTCTGTCACATTGTCTTTGACACCACTTATCTCAAGGACTCTCGTTAGCACTGATTACATAACGATGTTAACTTCAAACCAGTCATCTACGACAGCCAACCGATTATCCACAGACCGTCTTTAACCTTTTTTCCGGATGACGTTTTTGACTACATAGACCTAATCGTGCGGGTCGCCCAAGACCCACACTTTTTTTTTTTTTTTTTTTTTTTTTTTTTGGCAGAGGCTTTTCCTCTTGCTTATCCCTATTCAGACCGCGTGGGTCTTGTAAGACCCACACCTAATAAAGGGCGGTTCAGCAGCGTATTCCTCACCCAATGGCGTGGGTCATGTGCGGCCCATTAAAATGCATAGGTCCTGTAAGAACCACGACTAATTACGCTGATCATTGATTGCGCCCATGCGTGAAA
>JADBJO010003170.1:78991-83991 GCA_016801955.1 Conus betulinus | reverse complement strand
AACTTCAGCACTCTCCCCTGATACTCTGCTTGATCCTAATGCATTGCGTTTGGACTGTGATACAAGATATAGTCATGTTTGATAATCGTGTTGAATGTTGCAAGTTCATTTGCTTTTGTGTCCAGTGCTTTGTTGACGCACACACAGGGCAAGGCCCAAGAGTGGGGGCGAGAGGGCTTGCTGGATTTTAGATCCTCCTCCTCCTCTTTCCAACCTACTCTTTTCTCCCTACCCCTTTCCGACCTAACACCTCCGCCCCTCCCCCTCCCCCCCAATTATCCAGGTCTGACCCCAATATAGATGAAGTAATCTGATTTTCACAGAGAGAGAGAGAGAGAGAGGTGGGGGGGGGACAAATAGGGGACAAACAGAGACACATACAGAGACAGACAGAGGAGAAAGACAGACAACAGACAGACAGACAGAGAGACAGACAGAGAGAGAGATCAAACAAACTCTAACCGTAGTCCCAGACAAACTGCATAGCTAACTCTGAGCCACTGTGAACATTCTCCGGCAGCCGATGATGACACGCAATATGCATACAAACCGCACAGACACACAGGCAAACAGGAGAACAAGGGGAACATGACAGAACGAAAGGCGGAGGGTGGGGGGAAACGCAGCACAAGGAAAGGGCGGAGAAGGGAGGAGTAGAAAGAAGGAAAGGCGTGATCTAGAGAAGGAAATGGAGGGAAAGAAATGGGAAAATGGCGGCCAGGGAAAAGGGGTGGGGCAGAGGGGGGTGGGGGCGGGGGGGGGGGGTGGGGGGGGGGGGGGGGGGGGGGGTGTGGCAGGGAGGAGAATGGAGTGTGGGAGGGGGCTTGGCTTTATTGATAACGTAGATTGAAACACGCATCAAAAAGGATGGGAATTTCGTTCGTTTTTATTATTTCTGTAGACAATTATATATATCTATATATATATATATATATATGTGTGTGTGTGTGTGTGTGTGTGTGTGTGTGTGTGTGTGTGTGTGTGTGTGTGTGTGTCCTAAGCGTGCTTTGCTTTATCGCTTTCTGTAGAGGAAAGGAACAACGCACAAGAAAAGTCTGCTTTGCCTTGATGCTTCTGAAGATGAAACGAAATCAAAAGGACGCGCGCTTTACTTGCTTCTGAAGACGAAATGAAATCAAAAGGAAATACGCTTTATTTATGACCTCTGTAGATAAAAAAAAAAAAGACGCCGAAGACAACAGCGTGTTTTGCTTTACTGTTTCTGAAGATCAAATACAGGAAGTGTGTTTTGAGTCATTGAGTCCATAGACGGAAAACAACAAGTACCAAAAAAAAAACAAAAAACAAAAAAAAAACTTTGTTTTATATTGCTTCTGGAGATAAAATGACGTCAAAACAAGCTGCGCTTTATTATCTTGCTTTTGTAGATGAAACAAACACCGAAAAAGAAAAATGTGGTTTGCGTTCTTGATTCGCTAGATGAAATAAACATTGAAAAGGTAAGTGTACGTTGCGTTATTGCTTTCTAAAAAAAAAAAAAAAAAAAAAGAACGTTTCTTTTGCTTCATTGCTTGGGTAGATGAACTAAACACAGGGAAAGAAAGTGTGCTTTGCTTTATTGGCTCGTTATATGAAATAAACACTGAAAAAGAAAGTGTGCTTTGCGTTATTGCTTCGTTAGATAAAATATACGCTGAAAAAGAAAGTGTGCTTTGCTTTATTGATTGGGTAGATGAATAGAACTCTAGGGAAAAAAAAAAAGAAAAGTTTGCTTTATTGCTTGGGTAGATGAAATAAACACAGAAAAAAAGAAAGTCTTTGCTTTATCTTGGGTAATGAAAAAAACACAAAAAAGAAAGTGCGCTGTGCTCTGTATCTTTCGGAGATCGATGAAAAAAAAACGAAAATGAAAAAAAAACCCGAAAAGACAGGATTCTTTGCTTTCTTGCTTTTAAAGATGAAATAAAACCGAAACGATGCGCCCCTTTCTTTGTTTCTTTCTTTCTTCTTTCCCTTTCGAAGATGAAAGGAACACCAAAATAAAAAGTGTGTTTCACTGTTGTCACTCCTTAGATGAAATAAAGTCAAAAGGAAATGTGCTTTACTTAACTGCTTCTGTAGATTCAATGAACACCGTGTTTCACTTTATTGTTTCGGCAGATTCAATAAACACCAAAAAAGGAAAACATGCTTTGCTTGATAACTTCTGAAGATTAGGATTTGAACATTTGGGGCCGAAATGGACAAGGTAGTTGGGGGGTGGGGGGTGGGGGTGGGGGGGTTGCGGATGGGCATTGAGGGTGGGGGGGGGATGTGTGTAACATGAAGGACTGTGCCAAGAAGACAGAGATAAAAGAAGTCGATGTCAGGCCCACGAAGCGTTACGTGGTTCATGACCTTACTACGTTAGGATCAAGATCACACGAGACTTTGGGTTTTCGGCGCGGTTCTGGCAACACAGGGAATAGTGGCCTCACTATGATGACGTCAGATAAATCTGTTTCAAGGTTAACGGCTGGGTGGTGCAATTCCGCGCAGCGTGCAGGATGCGCGTCACTTTGTTGGATGCTGTTCATTGACTGGACCCTCGGCAGACTGCTTTGTTTACAGGCCTCGTTTCTTCTTCTTGTCGTTCTTCTGGTTCTTGTCCTTTCTGATCATCATGATCATAATCATGATTTTATCTTCCTTTTCTTCTTCTTCTTCTTTTCTCTCCACCTCCTCCTCCTCTCCTCCGCCTCCTACTACTCCTCTTTCTTCTTTCTTCTTCCTCCTCCTTCTCCTCCTCCTCCTTATCTTCTTTTCTTCTTTCTCTCCTCCTCTCCTCCTCCTCTCCTCCTCCTCCTCCTTCTTCTTCTTCCTCCTCCTCCTCCTTCTCCTCCTCTTCTTGTCTCTTCTTCTTCTTATTCATCATCATCATCATCATCGTCATCGTCGTCGTCGTCAAAAATAACTTCTCCTTCATCTTGTCCCTTCTTTTTTTCTTCTTCTTCTTCTTTTTGTCGATGCTGTTTTTGTTTTTCATCTCCCGAGACATCTTCTTTTCTTCTTCTTCTTCCTTTCTTTCTTGTTTCTTTGTTCCTTTTTCTTTTCTGTGTTCTTTGTTTATATGTTTGTCTCTCTTTTTTTCGTTTGTTGTTGCCTCATTCATCTTGCTCTTCCTGTTCTTTCATTTTTCTTTTGTTCCTTCATCTTTTTTTTCTTTTTTTTTTTTTTTTTTTCGTTCTCCTTGCTCTTCTTGTTCATTATCTTCATTATCTTCTTCCTCGTTGCTGCCGTCCTCCTGGTCTTCGTCGTCGTCTCGTCATATTTGGGCAGGATTCAAAAATGTCCTACCTCCCATTGTCCTCAAGGGCAGTCAATCTGGGAAGTGGTCTGGACTGCACGCGCGCGTGCTCACATGCGCGCGCGCCAACACACACACACACACACACACACACACACACACACACACACACACACACACACACACACATATATATATATACACGGCACAACACTCACACACACTGCAACAGACTGACACACACACACACACACACACACACACACACACACACACACACACACACACCACACACCACACCCACACAGACAAGAGAGAGGGCACACACAACAGAGAGAGAGAGAGGGAGAGGGAGGGAGAGAGAGGGGGGGAGAGAGACAGACAGACAGAGAGACACAGAGACAGAGAGACAGAGAGAGAGAGGTGTTCCTAATGACATTTAACTGCACTAACAGTCTAGCGTGTAACAGACGATCTTTGGTCTGAACGGACATTATATTTCATATTAGGCGCATTTTTTCTTTGTTTCCTCGACAAAAGCACAGTGCCACTATCCCTTCCTACCATGGTCATTTTTTTTCTTTATCTCGTCGAACAAGCGATGGAATAATTAGTTTGTCCCTTTATTTATCGAAGTGTTCTACTGACTGGGGGGCCGGAATAGCTCAGTTGGTAGGGCGCCGGACTCTTGATCCTGGGGTTGCGGGTTCGAATTTCAGTACAGGGGGATTTTTCCCTGGGAGTTAAACGTTGGTTCTGACTCCATTCCCCACTCAGCCCTTGGAATGAGACCATAAAACCGAGGTTCCGTGTTGAACACACGCACATCTTGCACACCCGTTTGGCCGTTGGTATGGGGGACACGTTACACATAGCAAGCACTTTCCCCGAAGTTGGAGAACGGCTGCCTCAATGGCAGGATAAACAAAAACCCGGTCATACACAGAAAAAGCGTCAGAATCTTCAAACTCGATCAAGGTGGACACTCAAAGAAAGAAGAAGAAGACTTAAATGTGTAATGATGCGCACGTGCCTCGACCCGCGCTTTTCAATAACGATCAGAGAGAGATGGATACACAAATATACTTCTGTGTGTCTGTCTGTCTCTGTCTCTCTCTCTGTCTCTCTGTCTCTCTCTCTCTCTCTCTCTCAAGGCCAACAAATATCAGACATTTTTTATGCTGATCGATGAGGATGAGGAAGATGACAATGATGCTTGCAGAGTGCCCATTCTGGTGACAGTGTGACAGGGGCTGTACTTCACAGCATCCGGCATGCACCAGGCCCGAGAGATGAGGGCACCCGCAGGTATTGGTCAGGCAATTTGGCCAACACTTTCAAATACGCATCCACGGTATGACTGAACCTCTGGTCAGTGTGTGGTTTCTAGTCTTCTCAGCTGAGCCCGTTATCAAACTCAGCTCAAGGTACGAGCCGTTCATGGGGGCCGAAAAGTGCCCACAAATTTTAAAACGGTTTTCAGGGGGAATCGAACCCATGCCCCCCCCCCCCCACCCCCAGCCGGGAAATATGCCACCCTTACCACTGCGCCCCTGGCCACAGTTGTTTCTCGTCGTGCACAGGAAACAAGAATTGTTGGCGAACGGACTCGTCATTTTGGAGCAAAACAGGTCCACTAGGCTTTGGGGACTAGCGACAGCCGGGATATGGATCATGTGTAGGTTGTCGCATGCTGCTCCGTGGACTGTGTATATAGTTGCGGATTGTGTCTGGTCCGCGTAATATCGTATTT
>JADBJO010003170.1:31491-63991 GCA_016801955.1 Conus betulinus | reverse complement strand
TGAAACCAACCATCCAGCCTACTACCAACCGGCCCACTCACCGACTTACCAACCATTGTCCTGTCTGAATCGCAATGTAAGGGTAACGAGCGAAGCCACATCTCTCTCTTTTTTTTTTTTTTCCCCCTTATTTTGGGGTTTTATCCCCCCCCCTTCCCCCACCGCCCCCCCCCCCCCCCCCCCCCCCCCCCCCCCCCCCCCCCCCCCCAAAAAAAAAAAAAAAAATCGTCACCCCATGATACGATCGGCATACAAAATAAACAGCGACAGCTAATAACTGAACTCTTCTGATCAAGCACATCACAGAGAGAGAGAGAGAGAGAGAGAGAGAGAGAGAGAGAGAGGCCCATAACCATCTCCCTAATTAAAAACGGAACCCTCCTCTCAAAAAGCACGATGGCGGGGGCAAGCCAGCGAGGCGAAGATGTCATCACCACCCTCGTCGCCATTATCATCATCGCCTCCACACACGAAAGCAGCGGCTGACAATCCCATTCACTCGAGCCCGCAAACGGCACGCCACCCTGCAGGTGAGGGAGGTGGGGGGGTGGGGTAGGGGGGAAGGGGAGGTTATTAGGGCCCCTCGGCAGCCATTTGCAATGCATACGGGAGTGGTGGCGGTTTCGAACAAAACGCGCGTGACATCGCCAGCCTCTCGCCACACTTCGCTGCGTGCGCCGTCCACAGCTGCGGCTCATTCCATGCTGACCTAATTAATGGATTAATCTATTTTCAAAAAAAAAGGAAAAAAAAAAAAAAAAAAAAAAGGGGTGGGGGTGTTTGAGGCACGTGCGGCCCCCCCCCCCCCCCCCCCCCCCCCCTCCCAATCTCTCTTCGCTTTCAAATCTTCAAGGGCCATTTTGGTAGTGCTCCTCGTTTTAATGACTACGCGTATGGTGTTGATACGTTTGTGCGTGCGTGATCTACGGAAAAGTGTTGGAACGGAGGTGGGGGGGGGGGGGAGAGGGGGGGGGGTAAGTGGAGGAGTAGCGGAACGTTTGGAAGAGACGGGTCGTGGCGAGTGTATGGCGTTAAGAAAAGGGAAGGAAAAAAAGTAAAAAAAAAAAAAAAAAAAAGGGGGGGGGGGGAGAGGTTATGATACGTACAGAATGCATTCAGCACACAAAGAATGGTTAGGATATAATTCAGTTTTTAAAAAATGGAAAAATGGACCCAGTCATCCACCCTACCTCCATCCCCCTCCTCTCTCTCTCTCGTTCTCTCTCTCTCTCTCTCTTAGGTGTCTTCCCTTACTTGGCTACCAGCAATAAGTGATGCATCTGAGATCTAAACTTTTTTTTTTTAAAAGAAGCAGTTAACAATGCCTGTTGGAGGACTCCTAAAGTCTTTGGAATGTATGCTGAAGACACTGTTGCAAGAACTATCGCTGTCGTCATTCAACATTGAAGGAAGAGGAGCACGGACTGTCGTCGTGTTGCGTTCGAAAGAGCCGACAAGTCAACCGCACGCCGCCGCGCACACCGGCCATGACAACACTCGTCTACCGCAGGAAATGTCCTTCACAGATTTCGAGGGACAGGAGACGGGCTGAGGTGCACAGAGCAGTGACAAAACAGAAGAAGGCAAGTCCTACTCATTTACCTCTGTTTTGATCTTATCCGAACGCCTCCAAATTTGCTTTATCACATGAAAAATGACACCAATTCGGACATTTCTGCTGCCGCACTTATATGTCGTTGGTAACTTTTACTTCTACCACGAGATTAACTCCTGGATATAAACCCTGTGGGTTCAGCACATTCTACTTTCGTAGCTATGTCCTCTGGGTTTTGTCTCGGTTTCTTCCTAAGAAGAGTCTAGCAAGTAAAGGGTGAAGGTCAGATAAAAAGAGAGATTCCCTCCTTCTGCGCATGTCTTGAATAACCCCCAACCTTCTGCGCATGCCCACAAACACACTGACACAGACACACACACAAAAACTGAAAAGCAGCTCAACTAAAACAAGTTTGATAAAACTATTTGAAGGCCAAAAACATGATGAAGTCACATTCACACGCACACACATATACACACACTGACAGTAAGTAACAGTGACACACACGGAGACGAAGACAGATTTAGCCTACACACACACACACACACACCAAGAGCTAAGCCAACTATCATAGCAGACGAACTTCGGAGCTACAGACACTTGTACAGCAGGGGGCCGAGTTCCGTGTCTCAGTCTTTGCAGATCAAATTCAATGTTTTCTCGGAGATTGTATGTCAGTGGAAGATGTTGTGACGGTGAAATCTTAACTTTGCATGAAGTTCGTCATCACTGAACGTGTCCAATGGATTCGTTCTGTTCCGTTAAATACGGTTTCTCCGCAATAGTTGCCTTCGTCGGTGAATAACCACAAAGTTGGCAGCCATCTTTGTTTTGATGTAACCCAGGGCGAACTCATGCATTATCCTCGTTGTAGGTTACCCACCCCTCACCCACTGCAAACCACGAGGTTAAAGGTGACTCGACATATGGATCCGCAAGTAACGGACCTTCGAGTTTACAACGAGGTAAGTAGGTCATTTCCCCGTTATCGACGACACGTAAAGTACGGTCCGTATGACAGTCTTGCCTGTGTAGAGAATGTGCACGTGTGACAAATGTAATTCAGTGGTGCTGTCCATCATCTGTTGCTGCGAATGACTTAAACCCTCAGCCTGTGTTAATAAATCACAACAGTGGTATTTTACAAACTGAGTCAGATAAATACACAAACGCTAACGCTGAGACACTTGAAAATAAACCGCAGTCAGTTACATTGAGTGAATGCAACGACAGCCTGCCCTTACACCTACAGGAGACTGAGGCAGAGAGCGAACACACATGCAACAGCAACGCGGACGTCTGTGAATCGGCTGACACGCCACAAGTTACTGTGTCTGCTCTTTACAAAGCCATAACGAAGTGTTTTGAAGAGACATCAGAGCGAATCCTATCAGTAGTTTCAAACCAGGCGGAAAAGACAGGTGTGACAGTAGCGGTGGCAATGACGGAAATCCTTATTTAAAAGCTGCCCAAGAAACCACGAATTTTCTTTATGTCTAAGCTTGTTCTGACCCAGAGCTGGTTGTTAGGGAAATTTCGCTTAAGATGAGACCTTAACGCCGCACATTTTATCGCCATTTAAACGTGCGATCACAGATCTGGTTTGAAAGGAAATGCTGATGTAGAAGTGATAAGAACTTTGACGTTTTTTTTTTTTTTTTTTTAACCTTTTCTTATCACTGTGCCGAAATCTTTTGGAACCAATGACTGCATAGTTGTTCTGCAGTGGTCAGCAGATTAACCACGTAATGAACTGTATTACCTTGATTTTGATTCCATGTCATGATGCTGATATGCATTGTATACAGTGATATCGTTCGATAATCTTCCCTTAATTCATCCCTTCCCTCATTCTCCCCATGTGAATGGGCACAAAGCCTAACACATTAAACCATTCGCGTTTCTTTCTTTTCTTTCTCTTTCTATATTTCAGACTCACAGCAAAATGTTGGGGAGGTTGGGCTAAGATAGAGATCCTCTTGCTACGAAAATTCTAATGAGTAGCCTCAAAATTCTGACACGATACATACCAGTGGGGGGAAAAAAAGAAAGCAAAAACTCCGCCGTGGACAATCCTGATGGGAGAACACCAAAACTTCCACCACTGACGCGCGCCTGACGGAGTAATTACATTGTGCGACCTACGACATGTGACAACAGATCTCAAAGAGAGAGACAGAGAGAGAGAGAGAGAGAGGGGGGGGGGGGGAGGAGGGGGTGTGAAGGACGAATACTATGGGCTATTCACACAGCAACCCTGCTGAGTCCGAGTGTCATGCGCGACAATGCTCCCCCCCCCCCCCTCCCCCACACACACCTCACCCCCTAGCCCTCCGCAGCCCCTGGTCCTCCCTCCCTCCCTCCCCCCCCCCCCCCCCCCCCCCCCCCACCCCCACCAGCACCCCCACCACTTCAATGGCGTTCTGGATGCTTTTTGTCCAACGAGTCACACAAATGGAGAAGCTAGGAGCCAGGTTGCATGCAAGTCTTCTGCACCTTGCATTATTCAGCAAGGGGTGCGAACACTGTGTGTGTGTGTGTGTGTGTGTGTGTGTGTGTATGTGTCCCCGTTTTTGAAACTCTCCTACAAACCTCCATTGCCAACGAGCATTGGGAGGACTTCCCAATAACCCGCCATCCGACTCGCCCCCAACCCCACCCCCTCTTCACCCCACTTCTTTACTGAAACAACTTATTTCCGTCAAACGTTAAGGGTCTGTCGGGTTAAACAGACCTCCGCTGGTCTGTCCTCTCTTCTTGGCAGCTGTAGAACAGTCTTAACACTCACCATCATCATCGTATCGATGGAAAGAGAGAAAATCTGTTTCAACTGGAGGAAGTCGGAAGTCTTTTCCCCTTTTACTTTGTCATCCAGTAATATCAATCGATTTGATTCACGTTGTTTAGAGCCCAGCCGACCGCGAGGGTCGTATCAGTGCCGTAATATCAAGCATGACTGTAGCAATAAATATGTTATTAAAAATAACCCACCCACCCACCTCTCCCCCCTTGTGAAAATGGGATTGTCTTGGCTAAACTGACAAATATTTGAAAAAAAAAAAAAAATGAAGTAGGACGTTGTTGCATTAGGTGCATTTGCAGTTTTAAACACATGCTGAAAGGCTACCGTTTGATGGATATTTTTGGTTGTTGTATCCATATAATGGTAATTTACACCAATCTGGTATAACTTAAGTGTAGCATTCTCTCCCTCTTCTTCTCTTTCTCTCTCTCTTTTTGATAGATAGATGGATATAGATGTACAGAGAGAGAGAGAGAGAGAGAGAGAGAGAGAGAGAGAGAGAGATTGAGAGAGAGAGAGAGAGAGAGAGAGAGAGAGAGAGAGAGAGAGAGAGAGTATACATTGAGGGAGGGAGGGAGGAACGAGGGGAAGAGAAAGAGTGAATGAATGATGAATGAATTGTTTATTGAGATAAGCTTTACGAAGCCCAGAGAGAGAGAGAGAGAGAGAGAGAGAGAGAGAGAGAGAGAGAGAGAGCGAGAGAGAGAGAGCGAGAGAGAGAGAGAGAGCACACGTGATTAATATTTAGCATATATGTAGTGTATATCTAACCCATGTCTGTAGAATTTTGTGTATCATTTTTTTTTTTTTTTCACAAAGAGATTGCCCTAACAGACATATTTTAAACATAGACATCATGCCATTTTTTTTGGGGTTTTTTTTTTTTTTTTTTTGGGGGGGGGGGGGGGGGGGGGGTGGCGAGGAGGAGGGAGAGGGGAGGGGATTTCTTGGACATTATTTTCAGGAAACGTGGATGATGTACTTGATACTGAAAACAAGAAACGAGAGAGAGAGAGAGAGAGAGAGAGAGAGAGAGAGAGAGAGAGAGAGGCAGACAGACAGACACAGACAGTCAGACAGACAGTCAGACAGACAGAGAGAGAGAGAGAGAGAGAGAGAGAGAGAGAGAGGAGAGAGAGAGAGAGAGAATGAAAGAATGAATGAATAAATGAATGAATGAACGGACGAACGAACGAACGAACAAAAGCAGAATGGATGAATGAATTATAGAGTTAATTTACAAAAAAAAAAAAAAAAAAAAAAAAAAAAAAAAAAAAAAAAATTCTTATCAGAGGATACTGTGAGTACGGCACTGTTCGAAAAATCGGTGTCAAAGAATAAACACAGACAACGCATGTCAGAAAACAATACTGTGGTGAAAAAAAAAAACAAACAAAAAAAAAAAAAACAGATCACGGAAGCAATCGACTTACCTCGTTTATCCGGAGTCATCCAGATTTCCGTTTATCGACAGCCTGATAGTTGCTGGTAATCACTTTCACATTTTCTCTGTCAGTCCAGCGAAGGCTGCCCATGTTTCTTGTCATTTCCTGTAGGTCACTGATTGTCACGTTCTCTGAAGGGGTGTTCGGTTGTTCATTTACCTGGAAAACGTCTCTGGGGGTCAGTTCTACACAGCAAATCATGATCTCATCCAGTTATCACAATCACTTCAGTTGTGTGTAGAAGTTTGCGCACTAGCTGGAAGGTTGTCTTCTTCAGAAACCACATCACAGAACTCATCAGCGCAAGTGTTGATCAACACTTGGCTTAAATGTTCCAAAATCACTTTATCGTGTGTCACGTCTCCATCTTCTTTATCACTCTGCTCCGCGTCGATCTCTTTTTAGCTTGTGCGCTGTGTGTGCCGTGTCTCTCGTGCAAGGTGGGGCACAGAGGGAAGAAGACGGTTGTCACACGTGAACATGTCAGCACGTGCTGCACGGATGATTTTTTTTTTTTTTCTGGTTCTGTCAACATTGATAGAATAAGCGCTCTGGTGTCGTGTATCTGCATGATACATGTATCTTCTCTTGCCTTTTCCTTTTGATTTTCGTCTGGAGCTCTTCTCAGTGCCTATGCGTGTTTAGCTGTGACGGACATTTACGTCGATACGTCAATGCGCAGTGGCCTAGGGTTTGCGCAGCAGGGAATGAACGGTAGATGTAGTCCATTGCATGCTGGTGACATTTTCTTTTGCGCTCTACCTACTGCTATTACCTGTCTACATTGTCGCTTCTAAAGTAGACAGCCGGGAGACCTTTGACAGGCATGCTGAAAGATTTAGTGGTAATACAGGTAGACGTTTACCGGAGCAGCTACAACACGTCTTGCTTGAAGCCAGCAAGGGAGGTAAGAGAGAGAGAGAGAGAGACGCATGGGTCGAGTGCGGGAGCGAACTCGTCATGTAGTATGATAACGATATTGTAACTTGTCCGTGGATCACCATCCTGAAAGCATGCAACAAACAGGGAGTCTTGTCTGTTGCGTTGATTTTCCATCTCCCAGTGTGTTGAACAATTTCTCTCACTCTGTCTGTCTGTCTGCCTGTCTGTCTGTCTCTCTCTCTCTCTCTCACACACGCGTGCGCGCGCGCGCGCCCACACACACACACACACACACACACACACACACACACACACACACTGTGACGTTGTGTGAATCAGCTCGCGCGCGCCATTGATATTTCTATAATTGTTTACTTTGACTTTTTACCTGCAAGGCGCACTCATATTTTTTTGTCATCAATGACGAGGCGATTATGTGGACCAAAGTTTCTTTCTTTTGTTCTTTTTTCCCTTTCGTTCCGTGTCGTGTTGTTCCGAGTCTAGAACTTCAGAACTCTTGTCACCATGGCGATTGTATAAAGCTAACCCGTCGCCAGACCGTTGTGAGTATCGAAGAGAATCAGTACATATATTTTTTTCCAGCTTTGTTTGGATATCGGTCCGTATATTTGCACCTATAAATACCAATCGTTAAACCGATGAAAAGAAATGAAATCTATCTTGTCATAGCGACGTGACGTAATTGACTGTATCTAGATCAACATATTTCGTCATATGGAGAGCTATTACGTATACTTGGTACAGTGGAGAGATTTGCGATCAAACATCAAGACCTATTTCTTGGTGCTGTTAATATGTTCGTAGCGTTACCTATAGCCTATCTTCATACTTTCAATTTTTTTTTCATTTGTAAAGAAAAAAAAAAATTATAAAAAAAACTGGATGGGACCATCTTTGTCCTCCTCGTACCATCAGTTGAGCCGACTGTGGGGAGGAATTTTCGTGGTCATCGTTGAGGGGGGTCGTGCTGGTGAGTCTGGCGTGGTGTGCCACGCTTCAGGGAACGGACGAAGATGTTTGTGGTGTCCATGTGTCTCTGTTGCGGTACCCGTCCGCCTGTTTTGTATTTATTCTTGTCACGTCCTCACATGGGTATGGTTGCGTATGAACACTGGACCGATATTCCATTTTCATTCGTTGTTGAACATTCGTATTGCCATACGTTTTTTTTTTGATTTGGTAATATGCTGGAAAGGCGAATATCCATATTAGTCTTGATTACACGTCTCCAGTTTCGAAACTATATTATTATGTTGCCTTTTGGACACTGACACTTGAACATTGTATGTCGGATGACAGTTCGGATCTGTCGAGTTTTGGAAACGTATTTTTTATGATGAAATATCATTTGCAAAATTATAAATTTATGTACTCCGACAGATAAGACAGTTGAGTGAGTGACTGTCCATTGACACAAAGAAGGGTTCTCCAGTGATCACTTGGCGAAGTAAAAACTAGTAGGCCCTAGACATTTTGTGCTCCCGCATCCTATGTTGCAGGGGAGACCTTTCTTCTTGTCGTCGTTGCATCTACTCTTCAACCCTTTCTTTCGTCGTCTTCTCATCGCTCTCACCGTTCTGCAACGCGTTTCGACGTCCCCATCTCTTCGCGACGTTTTTCATCATCTCCCGGTGACTATGTCTACTTACACGTTAACTGTATCACGTGGAGGGGAAGTTCTCCAGAATCCTGTTGAAGTGACATTGTTCCCGCGACGCATTTTTTTCGTTAAGTCTTTCATGTTTATATATATATATAGAGATATATATAGAGAGATATATATATATAGATAGATAGATATATATATATATATACATACACACACTACACACATAATACATATATATATATATATATATATATATATATATATATGTGTGTGTGTGTGTGTGTGTGTGTGTGTGTGTGTGTGTGTGTTTGTCCACTAAGTGGTGCGTGCATTTAAAATTTTTTGAAAGCGTTAACTAGTTTTTTTTACCTTTGCAACAAAAAACAAAACAAAACAAAACAAAACAAAACAAAAACAAAAAAAGACGTGCACGAGATTGTGTTGGATATATAATTTAATGTCGTCTATCCACACTAACGCTTCAAACTTCTAGCGACCCGCAGATCAGCGCGAGAAACACTCTAAAACAACACACACACACACACGCACGCACGCACGCACACACACACACACACACACACACACACACACACACCACACACACATGCGCGCGCGCGATCACACCGGCACGCACGCACACCGGCACGTACATACGCACGCACACACACACACACACACACACACACACACACACACACACACACACACACACACACACACACACACACGCACGCACGCACGCACGCACGCACGCACACACGCACACACAAATACACACATTGTATATGTTGCATATTATAGGACTTGATGTATTGAATCAATGTACCGCCGTTGATTGTAATTCGATCTAAGTATTTGCTTTTCATTTTCGCACATAGAGCTGTTTTTGTCGTTTTTAAGTCACATAAACTGTTCAGACAAACTGTGAATAGAATGCCCCCGATTTTCTATATGTGTGTGAGTGTGAGTGTGAGTGTGTGTGTGTGCGTGTGTGCGTGCGTGCGTGCGCGTGTATGTGAAACTTTAGCACAGCCATTTCTAGGTTGATACAAACTGCTACCACAGCCAAGCTAGGCAGAATACTGAAGAATGCGACCAGTTTTTTCTGCCGTGTGCACAACCATTTTTGCGCCCGATGAGCAGATAAGTGACTGGCTGCTCGTGCTTCGCCTTCATCATCTTAAACGTTGTCTGTCTTGCCTGAAGAAGACTTAAGAGGTCAAAACGCGTCGCGTTTCTCTGGTATTTTTCTTTGTTTCTCTTTCGTTTGACGGCTCGTTACTTTTTCTTTCAAGCGAAACCAAATCAAATTAGCAATTCAAGCTGTCTAGTGTTCCAGAATTTTTTTTTTTTTTTTTTTTTTTTTTTTTTTTTTTTTTTCTTTTTTTTAACGAAAACATGATGAATGCATCGTCGCCGTAAAGAAAAGGGTCCAACCATCGAAATGCTCGAAATGGATGCATCAGGCAGAATCCAGTGTCACATAACATTACGTCAAGAAAAGACTGCTAGTTTGTTGTTGATGCACAACTGGAATCCGTCGGTGACCTGTTGGCGAAAGAATGGCAAACTGACACTAAAGTGTCTGCTGGTACTAGATCACTGTCGTGAGCTCTTCACCCCCAAAGAAAGAGTCCCAAGAGTGGGAAATGAAAAATCCACCAGAGCGATTCCTGCTGCAGGTGTCCATTGTAGAAACAGCCGCATGGATCAGATACAATTAAGTAAGGACATTTTGACAATTGGAGGATTTAGAGAAAGGGGAGGAGATCGGGGTAACAGACGGGCGAGTAGGAAATGGGAGAGCTAGGGCTAGAAGATAGAAAGGGGGGGGGGGGGGAGAGGGGGTGGGAGTAGCATAGAGAGGTGGGAGTAGCATAGATAGGTTGAAGGGCAGTAGAGATAGATAGTAGCATAGATAAAGGGCAGTAGAGATAACCTGTCAGAGGTGAAAACCTCGGGCTTTTTTTTGAAATACTGACTTGTAGGCGTTCTGTCCCTGTGACTGGTGCGTATTACAGAGGACTGTTACAATAACGACAGTGGTCTGAACGAACACCGAACCTGCGGGCGTGACCATTTGCTGCTTACTTAGATGCTCTTCTGTCTTCTGTCACGATTCGCTTTTCTGTCTACTTTCACGATTATCCCTAACATGTTGTTGTTGTTGTTGTCGTCGTCGTCGTACCCTGGCTAAAAGACTCCAGGGATCATCCAAACAGCCGAAGTACTTGAACACTATGGTACAAATGCATCAGCTGGGGATAAGACCATGACGTGTGTGACTGTCTGTTTTGATTACCCCGCCACATGGGCAGCCACACTCCCGACTTCGGGGGATTTGGAGACTGATAATGTTACGCTAGGAGCTTGTCACAACTGAAGACAATCCCTGCGTAAGTATGCAGAGCACAACATTTTGATGTAGCCTTGGTGTTCTAGCCTATGTCATTGGCCTGCCACAGCCTTAAAGCCAAGGCGGATCCCTAACATGTGACATGTTTTTTTTTTTTTTTTTTTCAGCAGCTCGATGGCGATCACTCTGCAGAGGACGCGGTCGCTGGAATCGAGTCCACATGCCTCTCCTCTTCCGGCACTTGTCCCGTCCTGCCTGCGCCGCTAAGATTCCTGCAGCGTGCATTTATCCCAGGTGAGTCTTGCCCTTCTCTGTCTTGATGGAACTGTTCATGTCAGATTTACGGCCGTTATTACACACACTTTCAACAGCGTTAAAAAGCTTCACCCGTTAGTCCACCCACACCCACTGGTCAAGCTTCACGCCAAACATCGTCTACAACATAACAAGAAAAGTCCTACGATCTGTTGTGTTCATAGCATTCTCGGCTACTTTTGCTTGATATGGATGATAGGGGATACACTGTGCTGCATATTTTTAGTTAAAAAAACCTGTTTATTAGTTGACAAGAGTATTGGTTTCTTTTGGATAGTGTATGCGCGTACGGGGAGGGGGTGGGGGGGGGGGTGTTAGTGAGTAGACGAGACGAGTGTGCGTGCGTGTGTGTGTGTGTGTGTGTGTCTGTGTGCGTGTGTGTGACGTGTCTGCTGACTGGTGTTTCTGCATGTGGTTTGTTTTTTTTTATGGTTGGTCTTGACCTCAGCGTTCGGCGTTCGGACCCCCCCCCCCCCCCCCCCCCCCCCCACCCCCCCACCCCACTCCCCCACCCCCCCCCATTCCCCGATTTCCACCACCCCCCGATTCTGCGCGCCCCACCACCTCCCGATTTCCACCATCCCCAGTCTGTCCCTCCCCACTCTCTGTCTGTCTGTCTCTCTCTCTCTCTCTCTCTCTCTCTCTCTCTCTCTCTCTCTCTCTCTCTCTCTCTCTCTCTCTCTCCCCCCCCGAAAAAGAAGAGAAAATCGTGTCGCTCGTGATGCATGAAGTGGCCGAGGGGCCAGAGAAGGCCGAAAGTGGGCCATGTTTTATTAAAGCAGCGAGGGGTGGTTCCACAGGCCTGTGGTGTTATGGGTAGGGGGACATGGGGAGATTCCCTGGGCCAGCAAAACTGCTAAGGTCAGTGAATTGATCTTCCTGCCGCCGTACAAGTTCCTGCTGCTTGGAATTATGGGGAGAGGCTGGCAAAGCTGTTGCCCCCGTTCGTGGCGGCTGCTTGCTGCTGACGATGAGGTCGTCGTCGTCGTTGTTTTCGTGTCGTTTGTTCCTTGTTCTTCTTGGACTTGCTAGAAAACAGGAGAATGGCTTAATACCGGAGAGTTCTCTGTTTTCCCCTCCTGTCTCTTTGTCTCTGTCTCTGTCTGTCTGTCTGTCTCTCTCTGTCTCTCTCTCTCTCTCTCTCTCTCTCTCTCTCTCTCTCTCTCTCTCTGTATATCTGTCTGGTTGCCTGCCTACACGTGTGTCTGTCCGTCTCTGTCTCTGTGTCTGTCGCCTTCTCAGTCTCTTTCTCTGTCTTTCTGTCAGTCGCTGTTTCTCTCTTTCTTTCTGTCTGTCGCTGTCTGTTTCTGTATCTGTCCCTGTCTGTCTGTGTGTCTGTGTGTGAGACTATAAATGTATTAATTTGATTGTGAGTCGTTCTGTCAAGAGCACGTTAGAATAGATTAAATTGGGCGTTTTTCTGACACTGCTTGCCATCGTTTAGGATATTCCAGACAGATCGAAAGTGAACTGACTTGCCGTTTGTGTAGTTTCACAGAGGAAGAGGAAATTCTTCACCTCCTTCTTCTCCTCCCCCCCCCCCCCCCCCACCTCGTCCTCCCCCTCCTTTCTTCTTCTTCTTCTCCTTCCTCTCCTTCTCCTTCTTCTTCTCCTTTTCCTCCTCCTCCTCCTCCTCCTCCTCCTCCTTGTTCTTGTTCTTTTCTTCTTCTTCTTCTTCTTCTTCTCCTTCTTCGGTTTTGTCATGTGCATGGGGAAAAAAACCACTTAACAGCGTCATTTTTTTGTTGTGCGCTCTGTTTTCAAGTTCATGTTACTGTTGACAATAAGCGGTTGAAGAAACATGGGAAGCCGCTATAACTTCTTAATTCACTATACTGTGTAAGCAGATAAACAAACATGAGAGGCCGCTTTGACATCTCGAGAGACTGCTGTAACTTTCTAATTTATGCAATAAGCGGATAAAGAAACATAAGAGACTGCTGTAACATCTTGAGAAAATGCTATAACTTCTTCATTCCCTGTACTATAAGCGGTTAAAGAAACATAAGAGACCCGTATAATTTCTAAGTTGGCGATAGCGATACTATCAACGGATAAATAAACATAACAGACTGCTGGACTACAAGCAGATGAAGAAACACAAGAGATGGCTGTTACTTTTTAATCCCATATATATATATACCATAAGCAGATTAAAAAAAAAAAAAAGTTAGAGACTGCTGTAAATATTTCACTGTCTAGACCATAAGCAAATAAAGAAACGTGAGAGAGTGTTTAACTTCTTAATCTCTATACTGTAGATGGATAAAGAAACAGAGAAAGAGATTACTGTTACTTTCGTAATTCAATCATAACATAAGCGGATAAAGAATTATAAGCAAGAAAGGGCTGTGACTGCGTCCAAGCGTGCTAAATTGTTTTCAGATGAAAACCCGTGAATGAAAATAAACAATGGTAAACTATCACTCTAAAATTTTTTTTTCTTTTTTTTTTTTGTGTGTGTGTGTGTGTGGTGTTGTTGTCATTTTTGAGACAGATCTAAGACCGTGACGTTGACAACTCGTTGTCCTTTTTTTCCTGCAAAATATCAGTCTGCAAAGCATCGCAGCAATCCACATAGGCTTTGTCTGTTGTTAGACTGTGTCCCAGTATGCTGCAACGTATATCAGTTTACAATACACGGCACTTGTCGTAACAGGAATTGAGTGTAAGATTTACGTAAAAGCGGGGTATAAACGTCACGAAACGGACAAAAGCGAGCAGAGCAGAACAGAGCTGCACGAAGTGCGATTTCCAGGGGGGGAGGGGGGGGGGGGGGGACGCGAGCTTCGTATACGAAACTACCAACAGACAACAAACAGAGTGTACATGAGAAGAAGAACAACTCACCACCTTTTTTTTTCCGTACTTTCAGTCAGAGCACTCCCAGCATTCACTGCGGTTTGTATCTTTCTCGTAAACAGGATGAGCTTGTTCCCAAATAACATTTGGTTACTCGGCAGGCAAAGGGCTGCAACTCTCTGACACTAACATAGCGATAGGAAAACTTCAGTGGCTTGCTTGCTTATCTCTCTTCATCTATTGGTGCTATATATATTCAGTACATTTTTTTTTTTTTTTTAATTCCTGCAAAGTTGCTTACTATTTCTGTTGATGTGTGCCTGAACTACTGTGGTTTGTTTATGTGAATGCCCCGTCAGTCCGGAACCATAGTGATAAACATTTATATTCGTATTCTGTGTCTGTGTGTCTCTCTCTCTCTCTCTGTCTCTCTGTCTCTGTCTCTCTCTCTCTCTCTCTCTCTCTCTCTCTCTCTCTCTCTGTTTGTGTGTCTCTGTCTGCCTGTCGGTCTGTCCGTCCGTCTGTCTGTCTGTCTGTCTGTCTGTCTGTCTCTCTCTCTCTCTCTCTCTCTCTCTCTCTCTCTCTCTCTCTCTCTCTCTCTCTCTCTCCAGTCCCACCCGCTCTCTATATATCTTGTCTCCCCACCCCCTCTTCTTCCCCTTCCCCGTCAGAGATATGACAATAGCATGCCTCATTCGACACGATAGCCATGTACAGCTATACCCTTCTGTCCTCTATCTGCCTCATTTTATAACTGCTGCTATGTACAACTATGCCCCTCTGCCCTCTGTCTATCTTATTTTATAATTGTGACTAATATGCTTAATATTCATTTTTGACGCATGTGTCTGAATTTGTTGTGTCTCAAGTCTGAATTTATTGTGTTTCGTTTATATGAACGCTCATTCACGGGTAAACATTTGCATTCAGTTTCGTTTTCGTTTTCGTATTCTCTCTCTCTCTCTCTCTCTCTCTCTCTCTCTCTCTCTCTCTCTCTCTCTCTCTCTCTCTCTCTCGTTCTTTTTCTTCTTCTTCTTCTTCTTCTTCTTTCTTCTTTCTTCTTTTCTGTCTGTCTGTCTTTTTTTTTTCTCAGAGATGACAAGAAAATGTCCCATTCGACATTTTAGCCATGTAGGACTTATACCCTTCCGCCTCTGACTCCCTTCCATCCTCCCCCCTCTTGGTTTTTGGTTTTGTTTGTTTGTTTGTTTGTTTGTTTGTTTTTTTTAAATGACTTGTGAGTTAGCTTCAACGCGGTTTCAGCCCTGATGTGGCCCTTTGCGGTCGGCAGGGCTAGAAGCAACATTATCGTTACCGTCACTATGCCGGCTACTCTGTCGTAGTGGATTCGCTTCTGGCCATTGTGAGACAGTGAGCCACCGCAAGGAAGTCTCAAGGCCACTTCCTCACACATGGTCCCTCTGCCTGACTGGCCATTTTCTCACATATGTCCATCAGTCTGACTCCATGGCCATTTTCACACACACGTTACACATTCTCACATATTACCTGCTTTTTTTTTTTTTTTTCTTCTTTTTTTTTTTTTATTCCGGCGTTGCCCGCTGTCTCACATTTGACCCACGTTCTGACGCATCATTCAGTTTAAGCGTTGAGCCACTATCTCATACATCGCCCCACCTTATCACACGTCGACCCTTTTTCTCACACGTCATTCCACTTTCTCACACGTCGCTCCACTTTCTAACACGTCGCCCCACTCTCGCACACGTCGCCCCACTTTCTCACACGTCGTCCCACTTTCTCACACGTCGCCCCACTCTCTCACACGTCGCCCCACTTTATACACGTCGCCCCCACTATCTCACACTTCGCCCAACTTTATCACACGCTGCCCCACTTTCTCACACGTCGTCCCACTTTGTCACACGTCACCCCACTCTCACACGTCACCCCACTTTCTCACACGTCGCCCCACTTTCTCACACGTCGCCCCACTCTCTCACACGTCGCCCAACCCCACTCTCTCACACGTCGCCCCACTTTCTCACACGTCGCCCAACCCCACTCTCTCACAGGTCGCCCCACTCTCTCACACGTCGCCCAACTTTATCACACGTCACCCCACTCTCTCACACGTCGCCCCACTCTCTCACACGTCGCACAACTTTATCACATCGCCCCACTCTCTCACATGTCGCCCCACTCTCTCACACGTCGCCCCACTCTCTCACACGTCGCCCCACTTTATCACACATCGCTCCACTCTTTCACACGTCGCCCCAATTTATCACACGTCGCCCCACTTTCTCACACGTCGCCTCACTACCTCACACGTCGCCCCACTATCTCACACGTCGCCCAACTTTATCACACGTCGCCCCACTTTATCACACGTCGCCCCACTTCTCACATGTCGCCCCACTTTCTCACACGTCGCCCCACTTTCTCACACGTTGCTATTTCCCTTCTGTTGCCCACCTTTCACAAGCTGCTGATTTTCACGTCCTTGTCTCCACTCTAGGACACTGTGTCCGCTTTCTCACTCTTCATTCATTCTTTACATTTTGCCTGCGATCTCTCTCACCTCTTGATCACTTTTCCCCCCACACTTTTGCTAACGATCTCACAATTTGTTCACTTTCTCACCAAATGGTCGATAAAACACTGAACTTAAAAATCAAGGAATCTCCTGATTTTGTCAACGCTGAACACTTTTTCCCCCGTTTATACCAACTTCTGAAGATTCTGTGATGAAACCACCCCAGGCATGTCTTGGTTAAATCGCATCGTACCCGGATATATGACGGAACGTTTTACCTCAAGTCCCACTCTGTCAACTGAGAGTGTTTACCCGACCCAATTTTACGTTGAGTGAAAGCTTGCTCGGGCAAAATTTGAAAAGAAAAAGAGGAATGACAGTTTCGTGATCTGGAGAAAGAAGCTGCGCATGCGTTTCCTTGTATTTCTCCATACAAACGTTCTGCTCATACATCCCGATTAAAACCGGAGCAAGCTTGCAACTTATTAGGTAGGTAGTCACTTCTTGAGGTGATCTATATACGTTAAGAATGACAGAGGACCCAGGATTGACCCGTCAGGAACCTCACTTGGAACCATCCCCCTTAACCCAACACCCCCCTCCCCCCTTCTTCGTTTCAGGCTCTCCCCCCCCCCCCCCCCCCCCCACACACACACACACACACACACACACACACACCCTTCACCCAATTTGCCCCTTTGAGCCATCACTCTTATCGCCTCTCCACCTTCACACCCTCACCACTTTCACTCTTCTCCCCCCCCCCCCCCCCCCCCCCCCCCCCCCCTGCCTATTACTGCAAGGCTTGCTGGGAAGTTCCAGAACGATGCCGATTTCCCCCCCATCCCCGTTTCCAAACGCCACGTTGCCAGCCTCCGTCACGAAAGAGTCTGCGGCTATTCGAATCATGATCACGTTGGACACAGAGCCACAGAGAGAACAAAGGAAGCAGGGAGGGAGAAAGGGAAAAGAGGGCGTGAAGAAGGTAGAGGAGGGGGACGGGTAGGACCGGTGGGAACGGTATTGTGGGGGGAAGGGAGAGGGGAGGAACTAGTGGGGAACGGTATTGTGGTGGGAAGAGGGGGGGGGGGGGGGGGGGGGGGGGGAAGGCATGGAACCATGAGCTACGGTGCAGCAGGGGTGTAGGGTGCAGGAAGGGATGGGGTGGGGCAAAGTAGAGAGTCACTGCGCGGACAAGTATCAATTTGCAGCAGCATTCATCCCGACCTCCTGCCGGCGCTGTCACGACAACCCCGTTGTTCACGTGCGATGCTGTGCGTGTCGAGTCGACGGACCGACCTGGCGGCTCATTCCGTAATGTCCAAATGGGAAATTAGCTAAAGCGCCGATGGAGGCTCCCGATCCCCGGGGGCTGATAGATGACCTGTAATCTCTGACCTTTGGGGGGTGAGCGTGCGCGCTTGGCCTTCTGCTGCCCATCATCTCTGGCAATCCCTGCATGGGGCATGCATTGCAGCGGTAAAGTAAACTGCACTGGAGTGTGAGGTGAAGACATGCTGTGGACTTCCACATCAGTATCCGACTTGTATATGAACGGCTACTTTTCGTCGCATGGAAGATATGTTAGCTCCGCTGCTGTGTTAAGAAACGTCAAATGCGACCAAATCTGACTAAACAAACAAACGGAAACTTTCCTACAGAAACATGCCACGAAGATATATCTGTTCAAATGGAATCTTACTTCGGCTGCATAAAGCCAGTCGCTTTAAGAGTTGAGCATGCACAAAAGGGGCTGAACGGCAGATTGGCAATGAAACCAAACACACCGAGAGAGAGCGACTCGCGTGCGATTAATGGGAGGTAGTTTAGGAGGAGAGGGTACGGAGAACGGAAGGGAGGCTATCGGTGAGTTACTCCCAAGTTTTCCGTAGAGGTTAAAAGAGCGTGTATACTGCCAGTGCGTCGAAGTGGCCTAGTTCCAGCTACAGCAGCAAAGATCACTCTTTCCTTGACTGATTCGACCTCTCTTTCATCACAAAGCTGTTTCAAGCCAGGCTTTTAATTTATTCACGCGGTTCAAGTCACTGTCGTAGTTCGTCACAGAATACATGAAATATACAACTAAATAGCATTGGCTTATTTATTCACTTATTTTTCGGTATAACCTCATCAGTGCAACTGGTTAACATGTTAAATGACATACGCTTCCTCCTTGGCGAAAACATCATCATAGTACAGCACCAACTACCCACGAAAAAAAGAATCTGCCTCTGTGTGTTTCTGTTTACCTATAGACGTCACGTTTCCTTTTAAATGAAAAACAAGGGACACCTGTCTTGCTGTCATTGACACTTACATGATACACGCTGGACGTTGGGTATCATGCCATCCTAAAGACAGAACTCAGGCCATCATTTAAGGTCGAGCTGATAAGTAAACCCCCCTAACCAGAACCCCCCCGACCCCCACCCCCTCCATGTACGAGACTCGAACCAGCGACCAAGGATTCTGTCACTTGTACAAGAACAGCATTGTCCACTCGGCCCCATTTCCCACCCGACATGTGTCTCTAGTGTGACCCCCAAACCAGTCTCCTGTCTCAGAATTCCGCTAGCATCTTATTACCTACAATAACATTCATATTACACATTGGCATTTAGAAATATTCTTATATAAATGAGTTGAGGTTTACTTGGTGTTTTGCCGGGTGTGCAGAATTACGGGAAATCACACATGGATATTTTACGATTTTTTTAGGGAGAACCATCTGCGGGGAAAGTTGGTGTTCTCTATTTCTTCATAAAACTCATCTCTTAGGATATATTTGTATGCTGCTAAACCTTTTTTTTTTTCGTGCGCATTGTTGTGATAGGAATAGAACCAAATCATTGACACAGGAAAACTTAAGGAACGTAACGATGTGAAATGCTGTCAGTCTGAAGGGAGTCTGAATCTGTCATATCTTTTGAGATAAATGAGTGAAATCAGTGGTGAAGAAAGAGGGGGAAAAAAAGGCTTGAGAGTATGTCCCTTATGGACAACGTTTTGCTTCATGATTTATTTCTTACAAGAATCTTGTGATTTTGTACATAGCGTTGTGTTTTTACAGAAATCTCAAACTCTGAAACGCTTTTGAATCCTGTACACGCCTTGCTTAATACCAGTTACCACTCGCTGTTCTAAACGTTCTGAATATGTGCAAAACAGTCGTATAGTCGAAAATTTGTTTTGAATTTTCTTTATCTCATCGGACAATTTTTTCCCCTCCAAACTAGAATGTGAATCTGTGGTAATTTTTTTTCTTGTTCGAAAGTCAACCTGTTCCTGATAAAGGTGAATGGTTACGTGTTGGTTTAGTTTCGTATTCTAAGGTGCGCAGAAAACCTTGCATTGTAAAAGCCATTCAGTGTGAATTTGGATCTACCAGATTGCAGTTTCTTTAGACAAAGAAATATTAACACCCATCTACAATTGATCTTAGCAAACATGTGTTCTAAATATAGTGCCATATATCACAGCGTGATGAGTGTCATATATATATATATATATATATATATATATATATATATATATATATATATATATATACATACATGTGTGTGTGTGTGTGTGTGTGTGTGTGTGTGTGTCGTTTTTTTTTTTTTTTGCTGTATATTTTATAATAAATGATAATAATAAATACTTACATAGCGCCTATTCTCGGCTAGAGACCAAGCTCTAAGCGCTTTACAATCCACACTCGTTTACACGGGCTGCCTACCTGGTTAGCGCCGACTGAAGAGCTGCGAGCTGGCGCTTCATTCGGTCGTTCCCGTGTCATCCAGTCAATATCGTTCACTCAGTTTCCTTACTTCCTTCATTCTTTCCATTTCTCATGCAGGGTGCATGCTATGTGTAAACTTGTCATCCATACCAACGGCCAAACTGGCCTACGGAACCTCGGTTTATAGTCTCATTCGAAGGACTGTATGGGAAATGGAGTCAGAACCAATGTTAACTCCGAGGGAAAAATGCCCATATACCGAACGGAGTCTCCCCGGCGGAGATTCGAACCCGCAACCCCAGGATCACCAAGATTACGAGTCCGGCATTCTACCAGCTGAGCTATATACGCCCCCCACCTCCACCCCCTTTCTTTTATTATTCACTTTTCTTTTTCGTCTCCTTTCCAATAACCAAGAGTATGAATTCTCTGTCTGTCTCTGTCTCTGTCTCTGTCTCTCTCTCTCTCTCTCTCGTTCTGCCTACCTGCCTTCCTCTCTCTCTCTCTCGCTCTGTATGTGTTTAAGTGTGCATGCATGTGTGCGTGTATGTGCGCGTGCACGTACGCATGTGCGTTACGGAGAGAGCATTGATCTACCGGTCATTAGCTGAGTGTAGAAGGCCTCCTCCCTGCAGACCGTTCTTGATGAGCCTAGTTCAAGGCATAACAGGTGCCCGCCATCTTTCCCATGCGTTTGCCGAGGTCGGAGCTTGGCCTGGCAGGCACAGATCGTATTCTACTGGCTGACGGAAAGCTTACTCTTTGCCCAGCGTGAGGGCAGCATCGCTGTATGAGAGATGAGCTCTGTCCCTGGAGAGGAGCCGGGACATACGCTTTTTGTGTGCTGTGGTCATGTAGGGCAGTTTAGTGTGTGGATGCGTGAGAGAGAGAGAGAGAGAGAGAGAGAGAGAGATGCTGCAGAGAGAGAGAGAGAGGGGGGGGGGGGGGGGGATGCATGTGTGTGATGCTACAGAAAGAGAGAGAGAGACAGAGAGGGAGAGAGAATATGCATGTGCGTGATGTTTCACACGGAGAGAGAGTCGGACGGACAGACAGACAGAGAGAGTATGCATGCGTATGATGTTGCACAGAGAGAGAGAGAGAGAGAGAATGTTGCACAGAGAGAGAGAGAGAGAGGGGGGGGGAAGAGAGAGAGAGTCTGCATGTGTATGATGTTGCACCGAGAGAGAGAGAGAGAGAGAGAAGAAGAGAGAGGGACTGTGCTTGTTTGATGTTTGACGTAGAGAGAGAGAGGGGGGGGGGGGGGCTGTGCTTGTTTGATGTAGAGAGAGAGGGAGAGAGAGAGAGAGAGGAGATCTGGCTATAAACGCTTACGCACAGATCATCCAATGAAAGGATCGCCACTCGGTGGACAACCCAAGTATGAATCGCGGTGGAACAGGGGCGACAGCAGATTGTTCGTCCTGCGACAGGAGATGCCCATGGGGATTCAGAGGGGATGGTTTGGAGGGATGAACCAGCAAACAATAAGGAAAAAACTATAACTTCTGTAACTAAATGCATAAATACACAAATGTGCTATGGCTGCGTGTGTGTGGTGTTTCCCAGAGAGAGAGAGAGGGAGACAGAGAGAGAGAGAGAGGGAGGAAGAGAAAGGGGGGGGGGGAGGGAAGGAGGGGAGCGAAGGAGAGCGTTTGTTTGATTTTTTTTTTCACACGATTCATCTGTGACAGTGAGATGAGACCGGACAGAGTGCTCCACTCGCGTTCAAGGCAGACAATTCTGATTCAGTTCACCAGGCCAAATGAAAGCAGAGAGGAGAGAGCTCCCGTATGCAAGTCCAAACATCACACAATCCAGCAGTCCAGCCAGAAACTCATGGAGTCTAGCTTCCATACTAAAGTCCTTTACCTTACTATAGACGGCGATGCAAGGGGGGGGGGGGGGGGGGGGCTGTTGTTGTAGTAGACGTATCTGTCCATGACTTTATGAAACGGCTCTTGTTTTGTGAAAAGAAGAGGAGCGGAGCCATAAAGTTAATAGCAGAACATTTTGAAAAGAGTTCCAGCCGGCTCTGGTGGGGGAGGAACTAAAAGGAGAAATGACATCATAAGACATAGATATCTAAACCTGCAACAAGAATAGTTGAGATGGCCGTGAATTCTAGGAAGAAAAAAAGAGCAGAGTCATTAAAGCAAGAGTAGAAACAAACGAAAAGAGTTCCAGCCGGCTCTAGTTGAGAAGGAAGCAAAATAGTCGTAACATTTAAATTTGTCAGCCTGCAACAAGAATTAGTTCAGACATCCTTTGCAGTATGACTTGTTACTGAAACGCTCGACTGGTGAGGGGTCGCCGAGTTGGCTCCAGACAGCGACAAAGGAAAGGCGATAGCCGAAAGGCATCCAGAGTCACAAGCTGGATGCGGCCCGACCCCCACAGGCTGTAAGGTTTGAACGGCCAAAGCGCTTTGACTTTTCACTTCGATCCGGGTCATTGTGAAACCTTTAGGTTACTTACCTGTGAATCAAAATTTGTTGTTGATTTTTTTTTCAAGCAATTCTAGTCATTTAGTGCGTCATCTCAAATCGGGTTGTCGTGACGCATTCTGCATCAACTGGGATTTCTTTGGATCTTTTTCATTAGGACCAAAGTTGGATTACCCTTCGACCTCAGTATGAGTTACCACGACTTCAACCTTTTGCAATCTCAACACATTTGGTGATTAGACCTTTAACCTCAACTTGGATCACAACCACCCAGGCTGAGTCTCAGATCTTACACCTTGATCAAGGTCACCATGACCCACATTCTGTCACATACTTATCATTCTACACACACTTTAGATTCATCGCAGCCTTCAAAGACCTTTTAGGTAAAGCTAAAACTTCATAATTTGTATCATGATAAGGTTCTACACTTTAAAAATGATTCCTTCTTCAATAAACTATAAAAGTGATACTGCGATTAAGCCAGTTAAGAAACAGGACTCCGGCAAATGGAGTTTAGAGACAAGCAAGTGCCTATTGTTAATTACTTCGTGATGCACTCTGTAGAAATTACAAGGTATAGAAAAGTGGACTCAAAGTGACATATTCACTGAAAAATTGATGGCATTCCCATCCACACACACACACACACACACACACACACACACACACACACACACACACTTACACACGCACGTACGCACGCAGGCGCGCCCGCGCGCGCTCACACACACACACACACACACACACACACACACACACACACACACACACACGTGCGCGCGCGCGCGCACGCATGTATACACGCACGCACGCACACACACACATACACCGCATGAGTCCTTTAAGGATTCTTGTGACAAAGTCTTGACTTGAGCTTGAGTCTGAGTCACATGATGCTCTGCTGGGGTCCAGGGCTCCGCACTTTGCAGACGAGACTATCGTTACCATTGCAGACGTTGAAATACAAGAATGAAACCAATAGTCATATGGCATTCGGCTTTTTCAGCCGAGGGCACAGATATTTGTGGAGTTGTTTTTTAAACTTTTTTTTTTGAGACATGACAGGACGGTTGTTTAGTCAGTCAGTCAGAGAGAGAGAGAGAGAGAGAGAGAGAGAGAGATTTTTGTATTAAGGTGCTGAAAATACGAAAGACCTTTCACGCCTCTGTCACCTCCGACTTGGAAGCTGCAGATGGGAGAGGCAGAAAATGATCTGATCATATTCATGATAATCATAATTTTCTTTTTCTTTGGAACAATTCTTGTGACGCTCATGGCTAGAAAAAAAATCACATAATCTCAGTCGTAGGTAGGCATTTACAGCACGAAACAGCAAGATTATAAGATTCAGTTTTGGAATACGCGATTTGCTGTTAAATCATTTCAGGTATCGAACATCTTGAAAAGGTGCTTGCTTGATCTTATATGCAAAGAACTGCGAAAGAAACTGAAACATGCCAGTCTTCGTCGACCAATCTCATGGGCATCAGAGAAAAGTTGATGAAGTCCAAAACTCACAGGCAGATCTGTTTCTAAGCTGATTCTACTTCCATCATCCTCTTCTGCTGTAGTCGTCAAAAAAAACGGTGTGTGTGTGTGTGTGTGTGTGTGTGTGTGTGTGTGTGTGTGTGTGTGCGTGCGGCGCGCGCGCGCGCGCGCGCGTGCGTGCGTGCGTGCGTGTGTGTGTGTGTGTGTGTGTTCTGTTGTAATTATCAAACACGTTTTGTTGTTGTTTGTTTGTTTGTTTGTTTTGTTTTTATGTTAAAAAATGCTCTTGCTGTCATTACGCCTAAAATTAAAAAAAAAAAACTACCCAGAAGCCGTCATCGATCTCTGCAGCTCAAATTTCCCATGTCATCTGACATGCCCCGGTCAAAGGTCATCACGCAATGTGTCCAGCTTGATTTTGGTGTGGGCAGGCTGAGAAGCTTTCGAACAGCAATTCTAGCTGCAGGGGTTGAATACATGGTTCCACTGTGTGGTGTATGACCCGCAACTATCTGCACGCTATTTCATATTCACATCTTGCGTGAGGGGGGGGGAAAATGCTTACCTTTAGGTGAGAAGAATATATCATATTTTGTTGGTTACAGTGCAGCCGTGTCAGTTGGGGCTTTTGTATGAAAATATGCATTTTGAAAAAAGAGGATGCTCAGAAATGCATAGTCAGGAGACATTGCATTGAAGATGCATAGTCAGGAGAAGATGCATTGTCAGGAGAAGATGCATAGTCAGAAGATGCGTGCTCAGGAGAGGTATAGTCAGGAGAAGAGGCATAGTCCGGAGATAAACAGTCGGAAGATGCATAGTCAGGAGAAAGATGCATTGTCAGGAGAAGATGCATAATCAGGAGAAGGTGCGCGGTCAAGAAAAGGTGCATAGTCAGAAGATGCATAGTCAGGAGAAGATGCATAGTCAGAAGGTGCATAGTCAGGAGAAGATGCATTGTCAGGAGACGATGCATAGTCAGGAGAAGATGCACAGTCAGAAGATGCGTAATCAGGAGAAGATGCACAGTCAGAAGATGCATAGTCAGGAGAGATGCACAGTCAGAAGATGCATAGTCAGGAGAAGATGCATAGTCAGAAGGTGCATAGGCAGGAGAATATGCATAGTCAGAAGGTGCATAGTCAGGAGACGATGCATAGTCAGGAGAAGATGCATAATTAGGTGAATGTGCATAGTCAGGAGAAGGGCATAGTCAGGAGAATATGCATAGTCAGGAGAACGTGCTTAGTCAGAAGAAGGTGCATAGTCAGGAGAAGAGGCATAGTCAGGAGAAGATGCATAGTTAGGAGAAGGTGAATAGTCAGGAGAAGGTGTATAGTCAGGAGAAGAGGCATGGTCAGGAGAAGATGTATAGTTAGGAGAAGGTGAATAGTCAGGAGAAGGTGTATAGTCAGGAGAAGATGTATAGTCAGGAGACGATGCATACTTAGGAGAAGGTGCATAGTCAGAAGATGTGTAATCAGGAGAAGATGCATAGTCAGAAGATGCAGAGTCAGGAGAAGGTGCACAGTGAAAAAAATGCATAGTCAGGAGAAGATGCATAGTTAGGAGAAGGTGAATAGTCAGGAGAAGGTGTATGGTCAGAAGATGCATAATCAGGAGACGATGCATAGTTAGGAGAAAATGCGTAGTCAGAAGATGTGTAATCAGGGGAAGATGGATAGTCAGAAGATGCAGAGTCAGGAGAAGGTGCACAGTGAAAAGATGCATAGTCAGGAGAAGGTACATAGTCAGGAGAAGGTACATAGTTAGAAGATGCATAGTCAGGAGAAGGTGCATAGTCAGAAGATGCATTGTCAGAAGATGCATCGTCAGGGGAAGGTGTTCAGTTAGGAGAAGGTATACAGCCTGAAGGTGCACAGTCAGGAGAAGGTGCACAGTCAGGAGAAGGTGCACAGTGAGAAGATGCATAGTCAGCAGAAGTTGCAGTCAGGAGAAGGTGCACAGTCAGGAGAAGGTGCACAGTCAGAAGGTGCACAGTCGGAGGGTGCACAGTCAGAAGGTGCACAGTCGGAGGGTGCAAGACAGGAGAAGGTGCACAGTCAGGAGAAGGTGCACAGTCAGGAGAAGGTGCACAGTCAGAAGGTGCACAGTCAGAGGGTGCAAGACAGAAGGTGCACAGTCAGCAGAAGTTGCAGTCAGGAGAAGGTGCACAGTCAGGAGAAGGTGCACAGTCAGAAGGTGCACACAGTCGGAGGGTGGACAGTCAGAAGGTGCACAGTCGGAGGGTGCAAGACAGGAGAAGGTGCTCAGTCAGGAGAAGGTGCACAGTAAGAAGGTGCACAGTCGGAGGGTGCACAGTCAGAAGGTGCACAGTCGGAGGGTGCACAGTCAGAAGGTGCACAGTCGGAGGGTGCAAGACAGGAGAAGGTGCTCAGTCAGGAGAAGGTGCACAGTAAGAAGGTGCACAGTCGGGGGTGCACAGTCAGAAGGTGCACAGTCGGAGGGTGCACAGTCAGAAGGTGCACAGTCAGAGGGTGCAAGACAGGAGAAGGTGCTCAGTCAGGAGAAGGTGCACAGTAAGAAGGTGCACAGTAAGAAGGTGCACAGTCGGAGGGTGCAAGACAGGAGAAGGTGCACAGTCGGAGGGTGCAAGACAGGAGAAGGTGCACAGTCAGAGGGTGCAAGACAGGAGAAGGTGCACAGTCAGAGGGTGCACAGTCAGAGGGTGCAAGACAGGAGAAGGTGCACAGTCATGAGAAGGGGCACAGTCAGGAGAAGGTGCACAGTCAGGAGAAGTGCACAGTGCAAGACAGTCAGTCAGAGGGTGCAAGAGGGTGCAAGACAGGAGAAGGTGCACAGTCAGAGGGTGCACAGTCAGAGGGTGCAAGACAGGAGAAGGTGCACAGTCAGAAGGTGCACAGTCAGAGGGTGCACAGTCAGACAGGAGAAGGTGCAAAGACAGGAGAAGGTGCACAGTCAGGAGAAGGTGCACAGTCAGGAGAAGGTGCACAGCGGAGAAGGCGCGCGGTCCGGTGTGGTAACAGAGGGTGGAGGTGTTGAGGCTGTGGGATGGCAGTGACCCTGAAGACAGTGTGCTCCCAGCCACACTGCAACAAACACGGTGACCGGCAACACATGGCGGCAGGGCTCAGTGATGCTTACGACGGTTGTTGCCTAAAATATGTAGCCGTAGGTACTAAACCCATGGAGTAGGGGTTTTTTTTTATTTCTAACAGCAAGCATTTTTGTTACCGCAGCTACAGATAGAACAGATTGTGGATTTACTTTGTCGTATTCTTGCAACGAGCATTGCTTGTTACTACAGCTACTGAGCGGACAGGTTAGCGTCTACACAACTTACGGTCTGGTAGTTGTATAGTTATATTGTGTCAGCTCTAAGATTTGTGACCCATCTTTTATATGACGTCTGTAACAACCCCGTGCCTGGTTGTCTTGTAGGTTTACGTGAGACACTTGAAGTAGAATAGAATATAGTGGAATTCCCTATTCGAACGGCCCTGTTAGAACTCCCCCAGTCGATGTGACCTGAAGGAATCTGACCGCCCTACTTTACTGTGTAAATTTACTCAGTGTTGCGACTACTTTTCTACTCCGATTTACCACTGACCTGGTGGAAATCGGCTTCAGCACAGCATGTCGGCCACGAACGGGCGAAAAATGCACCAAAAGAGGGTCCGCGACGACTGGCCAAGTGGCTGAAAATTGATCTCGGAGGTAAACACCGCTCAGAGTGAATTCCCCTGCGACACTTCCCGCGCCTTCCATCAAGAAAACTGTTGGTTGGGCAAAGTGTCGTGGTGAACTTGGCGACGAAGGAAAATACTGACCATCGAATAGTCAATCAAAGTAATGCAAAGGTGCACAAACGTTTCGAACTGCAAGTGCGATTGCCAAGTCACTGGAGCTAGGGGAGGACAGCTATTCAAAATATCATCAAAGAGAAGGAGTCAGTGTCAGCAGGACGAGAGTGGTTGTCCCAAATTGACGACACGACGGACATGCATGTACTCGGACACTGATGCAGAAGTGGTTTTCTGTCAGTTGCAGTCACAGAACCCAGCTGCCTGCCATGTGATGTAGATGTAGATGCTGCTGGTGCTCTGATGGCTGCGGCCAGCTGTCTTGACTATACAGTCCAACGTAAAGATATTTTCTGGATTAGAACACAATGTTGTCCGCAGCAGTATGATAAAAGAAGGAATACTTCTACAGCAATACATTGAGCAGGGTTTTATGATAATAGTTCTGTTGTTTTTGCAGCATAGGTGTTGATCACGTTGCCTGAAGTAAAAACACTGGACTTCCCGAGAACGAATCGGTGTTCTACGTTCATGAATACGAATACATTTCTGACGAGGCATAGCCGGCACCAGCCAGTCTACCATCTTGAAAAGGAGGACCAGTCGCTGTCGTTGTGTCCTCTTCGGAGAGGAAGAAAAAGGTCGAGTTTCCTCAGATGTTTCTGTACATTGCCTGCAAGGAAGGGGGTGGGGGGGGGGGGGGGGGGGGGTGCTGGGGGGGGGGGGGAGGGGGAGGTTGTAGTCACCAGTGATGGAGCGTGTCGTGATGCTCCGCACTCATTTCAGCGTGTCAGTGACCTCTATTAGCTTAAGGATTCTCGCAATTTCACGTTTCCTCTCACGCTTCCTCGCACAGTGCGAGAAAGGATGAGAGCTCTGCCCTACCACACTTTCTTGAACTTCGCAAGGAACCATATCATTCCAGCTCACTTTCTCATGACTGCAAGAAAGCCTGGTCGTTTCCTCTACCATACTTTCTCATAACTGCAAGAAAGTGTGGTGGTTTCGTCTATCATGCTTTCTCATAACAGCAAGAAATTGTGGTGGTTTCATGTACCATACGTTCTCATTAATCCAAGAAAGTGTGGTGGTTTCCTGTACCATACTTTCTCCTTAATGTAAGAAAGTGTGGTGGTTTCCTGTACCATACTTTCATATATGCAAGAAAGTGTGGTGGTTTCCTCTATAATGCTTTCTTATAGCATCAAGAAAGTGTGGTGGTGATAGAGAGGACACAACACGGCCCCACAGAAGAACTGCTCTTATAGCCAAAGAGCTGGCGCGATACAGGATTGACATCGCTGCGCTCAGCGAGACTCGCTTTGCTGGGGAGGGAGCAATCTGTGAACCAGAGGGAGGCTACACTTTCTACTGGAAGGGAAAAGCAGAAGATGACGACAGACAGCATGGAGTTGGATTTGCCATCCGCAACACTCTGCTACACCAACTCCCTGATCTCCCCACCGGCATCAACGAACGACTGATGAAACTGCGCTTCCCCGTCGGTCGCTCCAGGCATGTCACCATCATCAGTGCCTACGCCCCCACACTCACAAGCTGTGAGGAAGACAAGGAGAGATTTTATGAAACCTTGGACACTCTTGTGAAGTCAACTCCTGCAAGCGACAAGCTAGTAGTCCTAGGGGACTTCAACGCAAGAGTGGGGACAGATCACCAGAGCTGGGAGGGAGTTCTGGGTTCCCAGGGAGTCGGCAAGATGAACAGCAACGGGCTACTGCTCCTGACTGTGTGTGCTGAGAACGGTCTCACCATCACCAACACCCTCTTCAGACTGGCCAACAAACACAAAACACGTGGATGCATCCAAGGTCCAAGCAGTGGCATCTTATAGACTATGTCATTGTTCGACGGCAGGATACACACGGGACGTGATGATCACCAGAGCCATGCGAGGAGCTGAGTGTTGGACAGACCACCGTTTAGTGAGGGCGGTCTTCAATTTTCACATAGCCAGAGTCCAACGCAAGAAGCCCAAGGCTGCTCGATCAAAATTCAACATCTCAAAACTGCAGAACCCTCTCTTAAAAGAGAAATTCCAAACTCACCTAGATGAGACTCTGACTGCTCAGGGACCGCTGACTGGAGACCCAACAGAACAATGGAACCAGTTCAAACAGATGGTGACAGAGTCAGCCAAAGCCACTCTAGGCCTCAAGAAGCATGTCCACCAGGACTGGTTTGATGAAAACAATGACGACATCAACAAACTCTTAGAAGAGAAACACACTGCCTATATCAACTGGCAGAACGATCTATCCTCCATCTCCAAGAAGGATCGCTTCAAGCACCTCCAGAGCAAAGCCCAGAGAGAACTGCGCACAATGCAAGACAGCTGGTGGGACAGGAAAGCTGATGAGGTTCAACGATATGCCGAGCTGAATTACTCCAAAGAGTTCTTCAACTCGCTCAAGGCTGTCTACGGACCACAGAGACCCAGCACCACCCCACTCCTGTCTGCAGATGGCAAGACCCTGCTGAAAGACAAGGACAGCATCACGCAACGCTGGAGGGAACATTTCTCCACCTTACTCAACAACAGACCGTCCACAGTCGACTCTTCAGCTTGAACGCTATCCCGGAGAAGCCGGCCCTGGAAGAGCTTGACCTCCTACCCAGCCCTCGAGGAAATCACTAAGGCAGTGAAGCAGACGAGCAGTGGTAAGGCACCAGGCATGGACGGCATCCCAGCCGAGATGTACAAGGCAGCCGGTCCAGTGGCCCTGGACACTCTCCACGACATACTCTGCAGCATTTGGGGGGAAGAAAACCATGCCACAAGACTTTCGAGATGCCACTGTTGTCTCCCTGTATAAAAAACAGGGCAGCAAGTCTGACTGTGGTAACTACCGAGGCGTCTCCCTCCTCTCAGTCGCTGGGAAAATCCCTTGCAAGAGTCATCTTAAACCGCCTGATCAGCGCTGTGTCAGAACCGTCACTGCCAGAGTCACAGTCTGGCTTCAGACCAGGCCGCAGCACCATCGACATGGTCTTCTCGGTGAGACAGGTCCAAGAAAAGTGTATTGAGCAGCGGATGGGGACTCTACGCTGTCTTCATCGACTTAAAAAAGCCTTCGACACGGTGAACAGGGAGGCGCTGTGGGTCATACTCTCCAAGCTTGGCTGTCCGAGGAAATTCACAAAAATCATCCGCCTATTCCACGACGACATGGTTGGTCTTGTGCTTGTTGGGGGTGACAGCTCTGCTCCCTTTGAAATCTCGAACGGCGTCAAGCAGGGCTGTGTCCTCGCTCCGGTCTTGTTCAACCTGTTCTTCACATGCGTGCTGAACCATGCCCTCGGAGATCTCGACAGAGGCATCTACATCAAGTACAGGCTGGACGGCTCTCTGTTTGACCTTCGTCGGCTGAGCGCCAAGACCCGAACAGTCGAGAGACTTGTGACTGACGCACTGTTTGCCGACGACTGTGCCCTGATGGCACACACAGAAGCGGATCTCCAGTTCATTGTCAGCAAGTTTGCGGAAGCCTCTCGGCTTTTGGCCTCACAATCAGCCTTGGAAAAACGGAAGTGCTCTACCACCCTCCCCAGGCCTAACAGTGCAACCTCCCCCCACCATCACCATCGGAGGCACCATTCTGAAAACTGTCGAGCACTTCAAGTACCTCGGGAGCGTCATTTCCAGTGATGGCTCTCTTGACAGAGAAATCTCTGCCAGGATCAGCAAAGCCAGCCAAGCTCTTGGCCGCCTACGTACGTACTCGTGTGATGACCCACAAAAGCATCAAGCTCGACACAAAGATCAAGGTCTACAAAGCTGTTGTTCTCACTAGTCTCCTCTACGGCTGTGAGTCCTGGACGCTGTACCGGAAACACACGAAACAGCTTGAACGCTTCCACACGAGATCACTACGAGCGATTATGGGCATCAAGTGGCAAGACCGAGTGACCAACCTCGAAGTCCTGGACAGGGCCGGTCTCTGCTCAGCATCGAAGCCATGATAATGAAGGCCCAGCTTCGCTGGACTGGACATGTCATCCGTATGGAGCCTCACAGACTGCCTCGGCAGTTGCTCTACGGAGAACTGAGGCAGGCAGGCCAGAGACCCAGAGGCCGCCCCAGAAAGCGCTTCAAAGACTGTGTAAAAGACAATCTGAAGCACAGCTACACGCCTGCAAAAGACCTAGAGGTTTGTGCCCAAGACAGAGCAGAATGGCGAAGTCTAACCAGGAAGGCCCAGGAAGAATTTGAAGACAACCGCCGCAACCACATGACTACTGCAAGAGAAAAACGCAAGGCCTTGGTGTCCTCCCTTCCCACATTAGCCACGTTCAATTGCCCCTACTGCCCACGGGTGTGTGCCTCGAGAATCGGTAAAGTGTGGTGGTTTCCTCTATAATGCTTTCTTATAGCATCAAGAAAGTGTGGTGGTTTCATGAACCATACTTTCTCATCAGTGGAAGAAAGTGTGGTGGTTTCCTGTATTGTGCTTTCTCATGACTGCAAGGTGTTGTGGTTTTCTGTGCCATGCTTTCTCATTAATGCCAGAAAGTGTGGTCGTTTCATCTACCATGCTTTCTCATGAATGCAAGAAACTGTGGTGGTTTTCTGTGCCATGCTTTCTCATTAATGCCAGAAAGTGTGGTCGTTTCCTATACCATGCTTCAATGCCAGAAAGTGTGGTCGTTTCCTGTACCCATGCTTTTTCCTTAATGCAAGAAAGTGTGGTGGTTTCCAGTACCGTGCTTTCTCATTTATGCAAGAAAGTGTGTCGTTTCCTGTACC
>JADBJO010003170.1:15000-19623 GCA_016801955.1 Conus betulinus | reverse complement strand
TAAACCGGGACCCCAACCAGCAGTAGACGAAAAATTGACGGACGTGGATGTCACGTGATGACAGTGTGACTGAAGAGGTCTGTTCCCTCCACTGGACTATTTGTCTCAGTTTGACAAAAGTCAGAATTGTGGTGGTGTGACACAACTGATGTGAACAGGCCAGGCAAGAAAAAGCCTATCACTATTCCTGCAATGGTATCAACCAATTTCTGATGTTTCAGGTAGAACTGGCTGGGGTAGTTAGCCTTAGATGCGGTGCGAGTGAGAGGGTCAAAAGACACAGACCACGCTCCAACGTGTTGCACTGATGCTCATCATGCCCAGAATCAGAACGGCACCAACAAGGATGATCACCCCAGTCGTTTTGGGTTTTCAGGATCTGCTGCGAGCGGAGAGGACTAAACACACACAGAAACATCTCTCACAGGCGATCATCATAGACAGAAAGCCAGACACAAAGGTCATGCCACGGATGAATTAAATGGTTGTTAGCCATAAACTCAAACACCACTCCTGCTCCTGACACCTTGGTAAACTGGGAGTAGATTGTATCAAATTTGTAGACAAAGGAGTATAGCATGTACAGTGAATCGTCCAAGGACAGAGCAAGAGGCACAGGTTGATACGTTCTTTCAGCCCATGTTTACAGAACACGATCATGTTGAGGATGTTGCAGGGAAGGCTGATGGAGAAGAGGACGGGAAAGAAAACGACAGCCACAGCCGTGTCCATCGCCATCTGCACTTGTTGACTGATGAGGTTGTCTGGGTTGTTCCAAGGAATGAAGGCTCCAGGTTTTGCTAACAGCACCACACATCCCTCAGGGGGCTCTTCAGGACACTGTCACGTTCTTTATTTTCGAATTTTGAGTATCCGACAGGCGACCAAGTAGAGCCGTCAGAAATAATTATGTCCATGTTGTCGGAAATTGTATGCGAATCAGCCTATGCCAAGTTCTGCAAATTAACAAAAGTTTTGTCCTTTATTGTCAAAGGACTCCCACTGACAGACGTCAGTCGAACTCCTTGAATAATTAAAGCAAAGTGTTTTGTATTTGTCGGTTTGTTCGTTCGTTTGTATCTTGCTTTGTTTTGTTTTATTTTCTTTTAACCCAGGATTAACATCAGCAGAAACCTCCATCACGAAAGGAGTGAAATGCGGAACAAGTAAGTATTAAAAGAATCACAATTTCAATGAGGAGAAATCGCTCAATTTTGACCAGGAAGAAAGAGAACTATTTCTTGCCAATATACCCAGAATATACCCAGCTGTTTCAATAATAAGGTAACTCATGGACAATTGAGATGTTAACAGGGCTAGAAAGGTTGGTGAAAGGAATACTCCAAGAAGAGCTTCTTGGTCCTAGAAAAAAACTCAGTTTATACGTTCACAACAAAGACGATTCAGATGTTAACAGGAGAAGTAAAACTGGTGTCAAATATTTTAGGTAGAAATTTGCTGGGCTGGAAATTTCAGTTTGAGTGAAAATTCATAACAGAAACTTAGACGAACATCAGTAGTTTTTTAGACAGTCACTTTGCAAGTAGTAGTTTTGGACTTTGATAATCTAGTGGCGTCAAAGACGAACGGGGGGAAAACTGCGAGTGCGTTGATAAGAAAGAATGCACCAAGGGATATCCAGCATCTTTTGGAGGCATTGCAAATGCTAACTTAGGGACGCCTATACAAAGCCAGGTCAAATCTTTTTAAAAATATGGATGCTAATAATAGATAACGTCCAGAAAAGAAAGAAAAATCTCATCAAGATGAAGCTGGCCTCATACTTAGAGAAGCAAGGCCTAAAGAAGCTCTGAGATGATCTGCAAGCAAAAAAACGGTGTCTCCATAAAACAGAGTCAGCAAGGAATGGGGGGGGGGGGGGGGGGGGGGGGGGGGGGGGGGGGGGGATTACTGATGAGAAGATAGAAATGGATCCTTCAGTCACCCTATTTGGTGCCAGGAGATGTCTGAGCCACCCAAAATTTGGAAAACTGACAGTAGACAGACGTTTCAACCACGTAGCTGTCAGGTGCATCATGTACGTTGGATCACGCAAGTTTGTTTGTTTGTTGTTGTTGTTTCAGAGAAGCCGTATGTCACATTTTATTTTCAACAAAAATTCTTCCTAGTGCACTTTTTTCACGTGCTCCATGTTGGCGCGCTGGACTGCTTTCGGGACCTCTTATTTTCCTTTTCCATCTTCACCCCAACATTAACATGTCTCTCTTTGCTTTCCTTTTGCCTTTGATAACCGCTTCAACGGATTGTGTTCTGTTAGCTATGCAAGTTGATCCACTTCCACATACCACGTTTCAAAGTGTAATTGACCGCCAGTTCTTAAAATACTCTGTAGCTTTATCCCCTTTTGGAATACTAATTACAATCCCTTCCTTTTGTGTAACCAACATTTCCCCTTTTAGGTAACCTATATTAAGAGAGCGGATAACAAACACATCTAGCTGTTCCTAGAAAAAAAATGACAGTTTTTTTTTTTTTGCTATCCCAATTTCTGTGCCACATTCCGACACTCCGTCCACAGCCACAGCCCAGACGGTTCCGCCGCAGCCCCGCCACCGACAGAACACTGGGAGCAATCAATGTCAAGTCGTCAAGAGGCAACCAACCGGAGGAGACACAGCACTGCTGCCGAGTCACTTCGGTGGTGTTCAGTGGCGCCTGTTCTGATCCAACATACGCACGACACCACCTACTAAGCCCCCTACAGACGACAATAATTGCTTAGTCGCAGAGCCGGCATGAGTGAGCTCTCCCTCCAAAGGGCGCCACCACGTCCGTCCAACGACAGCCCCCATGGACTCACCGATACCGGTGACCCAGACGGAACTAAAACAAGGCCACAGACGTGGAGAGGACATCGAAACTAAGGTCACCATGATCGCTGGGCATGAAGAGCCACAGAATGTGAAAATTCGACAATCAGCTATCCAACATGCAGAGAAAAACATCATACGCTTGCCCCAACAACAGAAAAAAAAAAAATTACAAATTGTTTGATAAGTAAGAAAGCGAAGAGAAGAAAAAGAAGCAACAGCAATTATTCAACAATAGATTACAGGAACAGAAAGGAAAACGAAACATGTAGTAAATTCGTGGCGCAGTAGTGGGCTCAAAAGCACTAGGTAAGGTAAGGTAATGTTGCTTATGGCCCAACTCGAAAGGCATATCAGAGCTGCCACGCGTTGAAATCAATTCACAAGTCATTCATTTAGGCAGCTCTTTAAAATACATCTTCTAAAACCCACCGGAAATTTTGTTAAAAATCTTTCCACAACAAAATCTCAGATGTGATGAAAAATGTTTTTTTTTTTTTCTAGAATTGAAAGATCGCATCAAGTGGAACATCTCTGAACAAGGTTTTCATGGAATTTGCTTAAAATGCTTGTGTCTCACATCATTCATGTCCCAACACCCTAAAAGAACATGTTTCACTGTGAGGGGTACATGACATGGGATGCGCCACGGAGATTGTTCACTCTTTAAAAGGCACGAATGAGTAAAAGACTATAACTATTATCATTACCATTGGTTATAACACAAACAGTAATGATGATAATAGTTATGGTACTGATAACAACAAGTCACCGCAAGGAAGAGACAAGGAAGGAGGATGGGAAGAAAAAGTTAGAAAGGAGGAACACACACGCGCGCGCGCACACACACACACACACACACACACACACACCACCACCACACACCACCAGCAACTCTACGCATCGTTGCATCATGGATAGTAAGAAACTGGATTCATGATCAGATGGGGCATGGAAGAATATCTCCCCGGCATGAACATATTAGCCAAATGACTGTGAAGGGGAGGGGGGGGGAGTGAGGGGAAGAATCTTCCCCACCCCACCCCCACCAACCTCACCTAATCCACGTTAGCATGCTATCACCAACTGGCTGTCCACCCTCATTTTTTCTGATAATTGCAAGTATATTTTCAACTTATTATGATATAAACACACACAAAAAAGAAATAACACCATCCCCGTCCAATGCGCAGCACTCAGTGCACACTGGTTACACTTTCCTATCGAACGCTTAATATCTTTACTGTGCTCAATAAAAAAAAAAGAAGAAGAAGAAATGAGCAATAGAAGCACAAAGGAACAAAGGCCTTACTAGAAATCTAAACATGATGTATCGCAAAAATAACGCATCTGAAAAGAGAGAGAGAGAGAGAGAGAGAGAGAGAGAGAGAGAGAGAGAGAGAGAGAGAGAGAGGTACACCACTATCCATTCAGTTCACAATGTAAATTTTGTTGTGAAAGATATAAATATTTATTAGTGTTGGATCACTCTTGACTTACTCTTTTGTTCAGCATATGAGGGTAAATTTTATTGATAACATTCGTTAAAGCTATTCTGCTGTAACTATTTTGACTGTTTGTGTCTTCCTTCTTTAGTTGGAACAATGATTTATTCTGACCATTTTTAAATGTGTATCTATGTCATAAACAGTATTAAACAACATTTCAGTGAAAGCAAGTTATATATGCAGGTTTAAAAACATGTCACTCAAATGTTATCCGGTTCAACAGTTATTTTCAATTTTTTTAATGATGAATAGCACTCATTTTCTTGTTTGATGATAGGATCGTC
>JADBJO010003170.1:0-10000 GCA_016801955.1 Conus betulinus | reverse complement strand
TACCAGCCTTGCGGCTGGCAACCGGGATCTCCAGAACGATGTTTCCTGGCTTTTCTGACGACCTTCAGCAAGTTGACGACGCCAGGAAAATAGCCATCATGGACCACGAGCTGAAGAGGTTCATAAGACTTCCTTCCGGCAGCAGCCTCAGGGAGGACTACACGTTCTTCTGGCAAGGACTGGATCCAGAGGAGCACCGACTGCTGGGCGTCAGATTCGCAGTGCGAAACTCTCCTTTCCTTTGTTGAACCATCTTCCAAAGGGGCAGCGCAAATCCTCTCTCTCTCCAGATCACGACCTCTTCGGGACCCAACAAACATCCTTAGCTTCTATGCCCCCTCACTCTCCTCTATAGCCGAGGCTAAGGATAAGTTCTATAAAGAGCTGGAAGCCAAGATCAGAAAGGTACCTGCAAAAGAATCAGTTCTAATGCTACAGGTAGAATCTACTGGGGAAGATGGCCTTAGACACAATGTGGGTGAGACGGTCAAAGACACAGGCCACGATCCAACGTGTTGCACTGATGACGTTAATGCTTAGCATCAGAAGTGCACAAACAAGATCGCCCCAGCCATTTTTGTTTTCTTTTTTCTGTCCCAGCCTCTGCTCCACCTCAGAGGCAGTGCACCCACGCCGCTCATTCCGACACCCCGTCCACAGCCACAGCCCGGTCGGCCCCGCCGCAGCCTCGGCACCGGCAATCCACAAGGAGCAGTCAATGTCAAGTCGTCAAGAGGCAACCCACCGCAAGAAACACTGCACTGCTGCCGAGTCACTTCGGTTGTGTTCAGTGGCGCCTGTTCTGATCTAACATACGCAGGACACCACCTACTAAGCCCCCTACTGACGACAATAATTGCTTAGTCGCGGAGCCGGCGTGAGTGAGCTCTCCCTCCAGAGAGCGCCAAATGTCCGTCCAACGACAGCCCCCATGGACTCGCCGATACCGGTGACCCCGACGGAACCAAACCAAGACCACAGAGTGGAGAGGACATCGAAATTGAGGTCACCATGAGATCAGGGCATGAAGGGCCACAGAATTTGAGACTTTTTTATGCTGATCGATGAGAATGAGGATGATTAAGATGATGCTACGGATTTCCATTTCGGTCTGAGACTACATGACAGGGCTGTACTCTACGCTTCCTTTCATAATAATATATCCCAGTGTCAACCAGGTCGAGAGATAAGGCACTTGCAGTGCTGGTCAGGAAATTTTGAGCAACACTCTCAGAAACGCATCCATTAAGTGGATGAAACTCGACTGTGTGGTTCCAGTCTTCCCAACTGAATCTGCAGCAAACTCAACTCTGGGTAGGAGCCGGTCGGGACAGAAAAACCCACATGACTTCTGATGGGATTCGAACCCACGACCTCCCAGCCGGGAGTCCGCGACGCTAAACACTTTGCCACAGTGGCTGGTGCCCCAGCCATTTTGGTTTCAGGATCTGTTTCGAGCAGAGAGGACTGAAGACACAGAACCATCTTTCACAGGCGATCATCATGGACAGGAAGACAGACACTCAGTTCATGCCACAAACGAACGTCATGATTCCAGAGTTCCCCATGTATTCCATTGCTCTTGCCAGTTGTGATGCTCTTCGTTATTAAATCGATGAAGAGGGAAAGAACAAAAGTAAACACCCTTGACAAACTCTGGGCTCGACCTCAAAACTATCTGATCATTGGCATGATCTACATGAAATATGTTGACAGGTACTGTGGATCAGGAGCGCAAACTTCACGGGCTTCCACAGCGCCTCTCTGTCAAAGCTGTCAAACGTCTTCTCCTAGTAGTCTATAAAGTGAATGTGGGGAATTCCAAGCCAGAGTGCGCACGCGCCCACACACCATCCGCGCACGCACACCCCGCACCACCCCCACACACCACACCACACACACACACACACACGCACGCACGCACGCACACACACACGCACGCACGCACGCACGCACACACACACACACACACACACACACACACACACACACACACACACACACACACACAGTCCTCTACACTCACATATACGTGCACGTAAACGTACATAAACACAGGTAGGGAAAGACGTTCAAGAGCTTGCAAACTAGCCAGTTTCATTCATTATATATATATATATATATATATATATATATATAATATATATATATATATATATACCAATATATATACGGAAAAAAAAACAACAACACAAAAAAAAAACAAACAAAATAACATGGCATCTTGCAGGTTGTGAAAATTGCAAGTGTTTATTTCTGTCGTTGTCGTTGTCGTCGTCATTGTTGTGTTGTTGCTATTGTCTCTCATTAGTGGTGGTACGTATATTGCTGACTTGACCTCTGATCTTTGGCACCGTGAGTGGTTAATAAAGACCTCATGAAAAAAAAAAAAATCTACATCTCTACAATCGAGTGCCAAATACATCCATCATCTCCATGGTCAGTATCACGGAAGCACCATCATACCCACACAAATCATAAAACAAAAAAAGCCGCGTCCATGTCTCCATGCTTCTACGCACCGTGAAGAGTATACATGGTCCCCAAAATCAACAGACCGATTAGAGAATAAATCCATGCATGGGAAATGGGGAAAAGATTGTGCCAGAACATAAGGGCGTTTTTCTGACCTGTAGTCTTCAAACTGTATCTGGCCATCCTCGAAGCTTCGGCGTATTGTACACGTCGTATTGCACTTCGTCTGTTTTCATCTGTATCTCATTCATGTGTACAGGGAAAAAGATACACCTGAAGGTGCGAGTAGGACACATAGAAGTACTGTCCTCGACTGCCGAACAAACCAGCTGGGAACAATCCATGTATTGTACAAGCTGTTTTGTACTTCGTCTGTTTTCCATCTGTTTGTCATTCCCGCATGCAGGAATATGTATGACGTTACGTGATTCGTCGGGTTCTGTGAACTTCCTTGTGACTGGTTTAAGCCAACAGGGCTTTCCCCATTGTGTGCGTTTGGCTGTGTTACAGATCACGTGACAGGCATGTCAGCGGTTTGCACTGTGACTTCGCGTGACTTGCATATGAGCTCTCTCTCTCTCTCTCTCTCTCTCTCTCTCTCTCTCTCTCTCTCTCTTTCTTCTCCTTTGATCTTCTCTTTCATTGCCATCCTCTTGCTGACCAGCATGTGGGAAGCACCACTTGTTACATTTGTAATGTCTGCTGTATGTGACGTCTGCTGAAGAGATGTGTGTCAGCGAAATGTTCATCTGTTTTGTGCCCTGCATTACATGACACTCGCGAAATTGCAGGCAGTCACTGGGGCCGCGTTCATACGCTCTCTCCCTTGCGGGTGGTAATGCACGGCAGACAGGGATGGGTAATTACCTTAGCGGGCAAAACAGTAACTTGAACAAATCTAGCTCACAAAGAGGGGGACGTACGTCACGCTTGAGTACCAGCAATAATAGATAACATAAGGCCGATCATCAAACGTCAAGACTTAATTTCCTAAATTATAATGTTGAAAATTTGAAAAATAAACTCGCTGACATTTCTTTCCTTGAGTTTGTTACCAAATATGATATAATTTGTTGAACAGAAACGTTCATCGTGTTTTGATTTCAGTTTTCACTTTAAAAATTATATTGCGTTTAGTGCTCGTGCTAAGAAACTGTCTGTAAATGGACGCGTTTCTGAGGAGTTGTTGTTCTTGTTTAAAAAAAAAATAGCAAAACTTTATACACAAAGTTGAAATTGATTGTGAGAATGTTGTGATTCAAATTGATAAATGTGTGCTTGGTTTAGATACAGACGTTGTATTTGTGGGGTGCTATGTTGTCCCTGAACGAGGGCCCCTATATAGACAAACTAATCTCATAGACGGTATACTTATGCTTGGAGATAGTCTGCTGCAGTCTCTTTTTGATATTAATGTTTATTATATTATGTGGTGATGATATGAACGCCAGAACGGGTTGTGAGCAGACAAAGGAGGAAGAAATGTATAATTATGTGTTTAATTTACAAAATGATGATGACGATGATAATGATGAAATTGTTTCTATGAAAAGATGTTCAAAAGATAAAATTGTTAACAAGTTTGGTCGTTCCTTGTTGGACCTTTGCTTCTGTTTCATATGTGTATTCTGAATGGTTCGTGTGACACTGATGCTGATGGTGAATTTTCTTTTGCTGCTCCTCAGGTTGTAGTGTAATTGATTATTTTCTGGTATCTAGTGAACTATGTTCATATTGTGCTTTGAAGGTTGGGGATACTCTCTTTTCTTGGCATTTGCAAGTTCAGTTTACATGGAATTATTATCCTGTTAAAGCAGACTTTCCGTTAGTTGACAGGGTGAGTGAGGAGCGAGTGGTGTAGGCAGAGAAAAATGTACAAACGTTGAAGAATGAATGGAATTCTGATGATTTTAAATAAGGTTTAGTTACAGCTATGAACAACATGATAGTTGATATAAATAAGTGTGTGGATGTTTTTGTCAATGCTGTATATGGAGCTGCGGCATGTATGGTAAGAAAAGTAGGGGAGGCGGGGGGGGGGGGGGGGGGGGGGGGAGAAAAAAAAAAAATCAAGACTGGTTTGACGATGAATTTGAGAAAATGAAGAGGGAAGTAAAGAGATTACTCCAACATTTAGAAGGACTAAATCAGAAGAGACAAAAAAGGGAAAAAGGTAATGTATATACAAAAGAAAGAAAAGTACATATTGATTTAAGAAAGAAAAGAAAAGAAAATGTAATGAAAACAGAATACTAAAGCTTAAACAATCAGTAAATGATCCCAAATTGTTTTGGAGTATAATACGATCAGTCAACAGGAAATCCGTCATGTACAATGAAATAACATCAAAGCAATGGTTTGTCCATTTCCACAGTGTATTCAACTCTCTTAGTAATGGTCAAAGTGATCCAGCAGTAGAAGAAATAGAAGACGAGCAAAATGATGAGCTCTTGTTTGATAACCCTATATTTACAAATGAAGTGAGAGCAAGTATTAGAAATTTGAAAACTGGTAAAAGCCCGGGACCAGATAGAACAATAAGTGATATGATAAAACATGCCAATGACTATGTGATTGATTTCTGTGTTTCTTTATTTAACCATTTGTTTAATCATGGATTGTTTCCCCTGTCGTGGTCAACGTCCAATATTGTAGCCATTCATAAAAAAGCAGACCCAATAACCCCAGACAATTATAGAGGTGTAGCTCTCACAAGTATAATTAGTAAAGTATATACTCATGTTTTGAATGGAAGATTGACACAGTGGGCTGAAAAGGAGAGGAAAATCAGGGAAGAGCAGGCGGGGTGCAGGTCAGGGTATAGTACAGTTGATCATATTTTCACATTATATGCTTTAGTCCAAAAGTTCCTAAAGAAAATTACTAAACTGTATGTTGCTTTTGTTGATTTTAAAAGGCCTTTGATTTTGTTAATAGAAATGTGTTGTGGCAAGTTCTTAGAAAAACAAGGGTTAAAGGAAAATTGTACTATGCTCTTCGTGGTGTATATAATTCAGTTTTAGCGTGTGTTCGTGAGAAAGGATTGTACAGTGACTTATTTAATTGTCCTAGAGGAGTAAAGCAAGGTTGTCTATTGAGGCCTCTAATGTTTGCATTTTTTTTAAATAAATGAGATAGCTTTAGAAATGTCACATAAAGGCAGACAGTATACAGTTGATTGCAGGTGCTGTTGAACTGTTTATGCTTTTATTTGCAGATGATGTAATTTTGTTCTCTAGTACTGCTGTTGGGTTGCAAAATCCAATAAATGTTTTAAAAAATGAAGCAGATAGGCTTCAATTAAGTGTTAATCTAGAGAAAACAAACATTATTGTCTTTCGTATGGGTGGTTATTTATCCCAGCATGAAAAGTGGTGGTATGGAGATGTAGAAGTAAAAGTAACCAATAGTTACAAATATTTGTAGATGTTATTTACAACTCGTTTAAGTCTAAAGTCAGGGTGGTGAAAAATCGGCAGAAAGGGTACGAAGGGGGTTGTAGAAATTCTAAGATGCATGAAAAGACTTAAGAGCATTAACCTTCTTTGTTCTGGAAGTTATTTGACTCACAAATAGCGCCTATGCTGACTTATGCTGCAGAAGTTTGGGGATTAGAAGAAAATTTGGAAATGGAGAAGGTACATACTATGGCTATTAAAAGATTCATGAACATCCCACTGCATTCATCAAACACAATGGCTTATGGTGATTCTAGAAGATATCCTTTATTTATTCAAACATTCTCAAAATCTGTTAAGTATTGGTTAAAACTGACACAACTTCCAACATCAACGCTATGTAGACAAGCATATGATATGGTATATTTACAAATGGAAAGCGAACATTGTAACTGGGTTAGTAAAGTAAAGCATGTTTTAACATTAATATTAATGGGTTTAGTATTGCGTGGCTTAACAAACAGGTGGGGAACGAATTTAAGGATCGCTCGATAGCCTGCTATAAACAGAATTGGCATTCAAAGATTGAAAAAAAATGACAAGTATTCATGGTTTTATTCCTTTAAAAGTATTCTTCAGCTGGAAATGTTTTTGAAATCTGTTACTAATAATGGCATAGAAGCATATTGGCCAGATGTAGAAGTCAGACCCTTGGTTTTAAAGCAAATAAGAAATGGTTTTGCAATGACGTTTCTGTTGATGATGTCTGTGTGTTGTGTCCAGATAACAGTAAGGAAGATAAAGAGCACTTTTTTATTTCAATGTAAGGCATATGAAGACAAAAGGAAAAAATCAAAACTGTTTAATGAAATGTCAGAAAGACCATATAATTGATTGATTGAACTATTATCTTCTGATGATGGAAATGTGGTTCGTCTGTTTGCTAAATATATTGCTGAATATTATGATATCAGAGAGAGAAAAAAATGTCTGTTGCTGTTTCCCTGTGAAACAGTGCTTTGGTTCTCTGTATGTCATTGTTGGACATTTAGACCCACATTTGGTGATCTTTTGTTTGTCTTTAAGTTAATTATTCCTGGATAGATCAATACCAGGAATCATTTTTGTAATGTATTATACATTTTTCGTTTCATAAATTCTTGACGCTGCATTAATGATAGCCCCCTTGACATGAAGACTGTACCATGTCATTGCTAATAAAACAAAATACGATTCTGAAGCTCTTCTCTCTCTCTCTCTCTCTCTCTCTCTCTCTCTCTCTCTCTCTCTCTCTCTCAAACAGGACGTTAAAAGGTTATTAAAAAGATTTCAGAGAGGCAAAACAGCCAAGGATAAATGTAAGAAAAGAGAAGAATACGCTGTATCGCGTAAAGAGTATGTTACGCTAAGGAAAACAAAAGAAATAGAGTTTAAAAGAAAGTAGGTTAAACAAACTAAAAAATTCAGTCAATGATTCTAAAATGTTCTGGTCGATGATAAGATCTTTAAACAAAAAGAGTTTGTGTGTATAACGAAATCTCAGTTCAACAGTGGCGTGACCATTTTTGGGGGCGTTTTTCATAGTTTTGATAATAAAAGTAAGGAAGAAGAGACTGGTATGGTAGAAGAAAATGAAATTGAGCCATTATTTAATCAACCTATTTCCAGTGAAGAAGTTGTTGCTGGTATCAAAACATTTAAAATTAGGAAAGAGTGCAGGACCAGATAGAATCATAGCAGAAATGTTGAAGAATGCAAACACAACTGTAATCAATTTTCTTGTTCATTTATTCACTCAACTTTTTGATAATGGTATCTTTCCGTCAGAATGGGCTAAATCTATAATTGTACCAATTTACAAAAACAAAGAGAGTGAACAATCCCGACAACTATCGTGGAGTATCACTTACCAGCGTTTTAAGTAAAATCTACACTACACTTACATACTAAATGCAAGATTAACTGGGGGGCTGAAACTGAGAAAAAAAATAGTGGAAGAACAAGCAGGTTTAGAACCCAGTTACAGCACCATAGACCATATATTTACACTATATTCTTTGATTCAGAAACATCTACTCTGCAAATCGAAGCTCTACATTGCATTTGTAGATTTTAAGAAGGCCTTTGACTCGGTAAATCGGAATGCTCTGTGGAATGTACTCCGTAAAAGTGGTGTTAATAGTAAATTGTACATGGCTATTAGAGGGGTCTACAATTCGGTGCTTGCATGTGTGCGTGTGAAGAGTATATTCAGATTATTTTGATTGTCCAAATGGGGTAAAACAAGGATGCTTGTTAAGTCCACAGTTGTTTTCTTTTTCATAAACGAACTGGCGGTGGAATTGTCCCGCAAAGGAAGACATGGTATCCAGATGATACCTGGAGCAGTTGAATTAGTTTTTACTACTGTATGCTGATGATGTTGTTCTTCTGTCCGGAACAGTTGTAGGTTTGCAAAACCCAACTAAATGTATTGAAAGAAGAAGAAGCAGACCGCTTAGGTTTATCAGTTAACTTGGATAAGACGAATATAGTGGTCTTTAGAATGGGTGGCCACCTATCAGTGTATGAAAAATGGTCTTATGGAAAGGCAGATGTTCAAGTAGTTAATTCATATAAATATCTTGGAATGATATTTTCAACAAAATTAACTTTCCGTTACGCATGGGAAGAATCTCTGATGAAAGGGAAAAAAGGTACTATTGAAATTCTGAAATCCCTGAGAAAAACTGAATTGTACAGACTGTGGTATATTTTGGAAAATGTTTGATACACAGATAAAAAAACTCTTCTTACTTATGCAGCTGAAATTTGGGGCTTACATGAAAATTCGCAGATGGAAAAAGTACATACGTATGCTATGAAGCGTTTCCTTCAAGTACCTATTCATTCATCCAACACCGTTTTATGGAGAAATGGGCAGATACCCTTTGTATATAAGTACATTTGTGAAATGTATTAAGTACTGGTTGAAGATCTTGAAGCTACCCCAGTCCCGTTTGAGCAGGCAAGCCTATGACATGATGCTTCTAGAAATGGAAAAGGGTAAAGAAAACTGGGCTTATAAAGTAAAGAAAGTCCTTTCAGAACAGGGTTTTGGAATAGTGTGGATGACCCAGGAAGTAGGAAATGAGCAACAGTTCATTGCGGAATTCAAAGACAGGCTTATTTGTTCTTTTAAACAGAATTGGCACTCAGATATGGAAAGGAAAGTAAAGAAAAATATCGCTGGTTTTTCTCATTTAAGAATGTGTTCCATTCTGAAAAGTTTCTCAATGTCATAACAGATAAATGGCACAGAATAAATTACGCAAGATTTAGGGTTGAGAACTTTAGGTTTTAATGCGAACAAAAAATGGTTTGAATGTGAAACATCCACAGAATCTCCTTGTCCTGCATGTAGGCACATTATTGATGACGAAGAACACACTTCTGTTCCACTGTACTGCTTATAATGAAGTGCGGACAAATTGTTCATTTTTCCAGTTAGATATAGCGAAAAGACAAAATGTCGCTGGCGTGTTATCATCAGATGATGAACTTGTAATTAAATCAGTTTCGAAATTCATCGCGGAAGCATTGAAAATTAGACAGATGAAGGGTAGTGAAATTTAAGATAATACATTATAAGAGATATCTGAATGAATATTATCATTCATCGCATGTTGAAGAGATCAGTAAAATACAATGTCATCATTTAATTGAGTGGATGGTCGAGCATGTTGAAGAGATCAGTAAAATACAATTTGTTTTTTTTTTTTTTTTTTTAACTTTACTGCATTACTCCTGAGCGTGAGGTGAGGACATAATGAAATGTTACGAATTTATTTGTTTTTGTTAACTTTGGATTTGATACACACTAGGAATGAAAGTATACTATTTGTTTGCAGGAAAGGAAGAGGGAAATGTTTTTGTTCCGTTACCTCTCCCCCCTTGTCAAAAGACCTCTTTGGTAATGACAATAAAAATATCAAAATGTCTGCTGTGTGTGACGTCTGCTGAAGAGATGTATGTCAACGAAATGTTCCTCTGTTTTGTGCCCTGCTTTACATGACACTCTGCGCCCAGTTTTGTGGGTTTGGATTTTCCCGGAAATGAAGCAACAAGGTAGATCTATGTTGTGGAAT
>JADBJO010003169.1:252844-257844 GCA_016801955.1 Conus betulinus | reverse complement strand
GAAAAACGTCAGCTAGCGGCAGTCCTACGCTGCATGTCCACCGGGCGGACACAGCTCTGCTTGTCACCGGCAGGAAGCAGGCATGGCGACCCGAACACGCACGCACACAGACATACGAACACGCGCGCGTGCACACACACACACACACACACACACACACACACCACACACACACACACACGCACAAACGCACAAACGCACGTACGCACTCACGCACATATAGCTAAACATGCACGCACGCACGCAAGCATACATGCACTCACACACACACACACACACACACACACACACACACACACACACACACACACCCCCCCCCCCCCCCCCACACACACACACACACGCACGCACACTTTCATGCGCACATATCGTTACACTAAGACACTCATCCCCCCTCTCTCTCTCTCTCTCTCTCTCTCTCTCTCTCTCTCTCACACACACACACACACACACACACACACACACACACACACACACACACACACACACACACACACACACATTTTAGTCAAAACGATACTCGTTAGCCAGAGAGGTGAAATTTTAACTCGACATGATTTAGCTGAAATGGCACCTGCTGTCTTTTTCTGTTGTTATCGTTATCATTATTACTATCACGACTACAATCATTACATGAGTGTATTAACATTATTATTATTATTATTTTTATTATTATTATCATCATCATCATCCTTATTGTTATTATCATCATCATCATTATCACAATTTGATTTTAACGTATTGTCTCCCTTTCAATCTTGGCTCCATTCCACAGTTTTAGTCGTTCAGCAAGACCACGTTTTGCACCCAGATCCAAGAGATAAGTGAGTCTGTTCGTCCTTCCTGTTCATCATCTTGAATGTGATTCGTCTTGTCTGAAGAGGACCCAATAGGTCGAAAACGCGTTGCATTCGTTTTTTTTTAATGTTTGTTCCTTCGTTCGCATTAACTCTGCTTTAGGTCTTGACAACTGCTTAACCAGTGACATTTTAAACTCAATATTCCAGTCGTTTAACCAAAGCGACACCTGTGATAACTAAAAGACCTGAACCTGGATACCTCAGTCTCTCAGTCAACACTACACCCGTAAAACCCATGAGATTCCACTCTCAGTACTTCAAGTCTTTCAGCCAGTGCAACATCTGTGAAAAACTGTGGGTCTGACCTCTCATTGAACGGATCTGGACAAATGAAAAGGTCGACCCTGGCAACAAGTTCAGTCTTTAATGACAGTAGATGGTTCAATAATCAACACTCACTGAGCATCGTAACGGTCCCAGAGACAAAACTGTGTCCTTCTCACTTCAAATTTCCTCGAATTACTAGTCTCGACCTCTTATTGCCTGCATTATTCATAGATCATCAAATCAAAAATGTCATGAAGCACGGAGTGTTGACCGCCATTTGAAAATCATGGTGTGTTCTAGAATGATCGAGAATCATGACGTAGAACAGACACTCAAAATACATAGCACAAAATGGAAGGGTCGGACCCCATCACGTGTTATGGGCTACTCACCATGCTCGGAATGTTCAAGAAGCAGTTTGTGGATACCCCTTACACTTTATGTCTTATTCTGGTACTTTAAAAGACCCCGGAATCATTACGCAGTTCATGAATGAGTCACTTGGCCAAGCAATATCACAACAAAACTAACACGCACAAAGCAAAACCCTGGGTACGCAGATCTGAATCGAGCGATGATAATCATAAAGTCAGTCCAACTGTTTGTAATACTGTTATTTTTGTGTGTGTAAAACTTTCAGTCTGGTTGAGGAATTTAAGAATGATGTACAAAAAATATCCAATCTTATCCAGTGAAGCAGCCTGCTCATTTTTTTTTCAATCAAAGACCATGCCAAGAGAATCATTTGTGGTGAGGAATACATGCTTTTATCATACCATCCGCAAAAATATGTCCCGTGACTTGACAAAAATTGTATTGCGCACTTTCAATTGTGAAAACATATCTCCATTGTCCACCAGGTCAGCTGTTCTTTTAATGCAAATACATAACAGTTTGAATTCACAAAGACTGTGTTCAAAGCAAAGACGTGACGTAGCATACTGTTCTTCTTCTTCTTCTTCTTCTTCTTCATTTTTTTGATAGACGTCCTTGCATGTTTGCAAACGTAAATGTGATGAAAAACCACCATCTTTCTGACATGGAACTGCCGTAAAATGTCTATATTCCGACTCTAAAATGCTGCCTGTTCAGATGTGTCAAAACTGACCTTCAACACACGATGGAACTGCTCCATTCCTCTGTCTTGTGATAACATCCTAAAACTGTGCTTTTTAATTCATTCTCCCCAATTCTTCTCACTTCACATGCCTGATTAGCATTTTCAGTTTGCATCATTCCTCGAAGGGTAAAATCGAATAAAAACTGAAATCCACAGAATTATAACAGCCTGTGAACAAGTTTAACAGAATTTCAAGGGATTTCATCCTTAATACATAGTTAACTGGATTACAGAAAAAAAAGAATAATGTAATAACCGTATCCAATATGTTCATATATATATATATATATATATATATATATATATATATATATATATATATATATATATATATATATATATATATATATATATACATATATTAACAACATAAGAAGTGAAAATATGTCTTTACAATTTCGTCAAAAACGCTTTAAAAAGTAAGCACAGGAACTGCTGACGCACGGAAAATGACGGTAACAGTGATCACCACGCAATCTATGTTTGACATTCATTTCACGTGTCTGTATGTTTGAAACATAATTAGCAAAACAAAACACACAACAGGACAGCAAACAGGACATGAGGTTTAAATGTAACAGGACTCGAATCAAATCGTCGAAAAGAAATCGAGACCTTTGCACATCTTCATTTAAAATCATGAGTAGAAGATAGCCCCTGATTTGCTTTAAGTTCAAACAAGCGTTGGTTCAAAAAGTAACAAATTAGAGGGCGTGCTTCTCTTTTCTTTTTACAAAACAAACACCAAAATAACATCACCGCTAACAACAACAGAAAGCAATCTCACATAAGTACTCAGATACTGTGAATGAAATGGTTCAGGTGTTCTTAAACTGTATTGCATGGCACAGCTGCGAAGGATGTAGAGTAGTGACACAAATCTTCCTTCGCAGTTGAAATCAGAATACAAACCTCCAAAGCGAAGACTACGACTCCGTAAGATCACTGTTCAATCCATGCGCTAAGAAATAGTAGAAGACAAAGGAATGGACAGACGAGAAAAAGGAGAACACTTGAAGACTTTGACATGGGTGAAGCAGATGATGGATCCCGTTTTGTGTTCTCTTGGCGATACACCCATACTTCATCACTCTGTACCTGAAGGATTCTTAAGAGTACAATCCATTTTCATTCTTTGGTCATTTGTGAAGCAGTTTTTCGGGGGGATTTCCGACTAGTTTCTCTAAGTTCATATACACGGAACAAACATACTTAAGAACACCTAGAAAAGATGGTTTTCCGATCTTATTAAATCGTCTGAAGCGTGAATATTGTCGTACGTGTTTTCAATTCTAATTTTTTGGGCAACATCGTGTCCTTGAGGATTAGATAAGTAATCATTTGTAACAAGTGCTGGGCGATTATTATTGTCCTGTTTGCTCGTGAAATGATGCCAAAGGAAATAAACATAGTTGAAATGGTATGGCACTGTCAAAAGCGGTGAGAACTGGAGACCAGACTCGGGCGAGGAACATTTTCTCCCCTGCCATTGCTGAGTCTAGAAGAATCTTTTACTTATTGAAGTCAAAACGCTACCCAAGAGATGGAAAAGTTTCGACAGCATCGCGTTTTTTTACATTTAAGCCCACCGACATAGATTTCATGAGGAAATAAGTCATGAAAATGCTTGTTTTAAAGAATTTGCTGTAACGTTTTCAGACAGGTTCCTTTCTTCATTTGCAAACATTTCAAAAACAAGTGGCATCTCGTTCTTTCTTGAGGCCAACTTCACAGATTAAAAACCGTCAATCTCGTCAAAGATGCGTCTTTCTGTTTCTTTTCGTGAACTGCGTTCTTGCAGGCTGTTCTTTCTATTCTGCTGAGCAGTTGTTGACCAACAAACAACACACGGTGAGGACATACAAGACAGTTTAGCACAGAGACTGACCCAGAAGGAGGAGAAGACTCGGGACAACAGACGACATGTTGACAGCTGAAGGGCCTGACTAGTTCTGCAGAGCGGCTCTACCAGAGACGACCACTCCTTCATACAGATGGATGAGAGTGAGAGGGATGGTGGTGGGGTGTGGAGTGTGGGGGGGGGGTTGGGGGAAGGATTGGGGGGTGGGTGGGGAGGAGAAAGTCGAGAGGAGGTAGGTAGGAAAGAAGGAGGTGGGGATGTAGTGGGGGGGGGGGAGCAGGGGAAAGAAGTATGAGCGAAAGGAGAGGGAAGGAGGGGAAGGTGGATGAGAGAGAGAGAGAGAGAGAGAGAGAGAGAGAGAGAGAGGAGAGAGAGAGAGAGAGAGAAGTGTGTTTTCTGCGTGTGTGGAGCGAAGACAGGAAGACAGGCGGATGAGTTGGCAAGGAAGCCATGAAAGGCAACGCCAGGCGAGACGGCGGACTGGGGCAGGGGGTGGAGGGGTCGGGTGTGGGTGTGGGGTCAAAAGGTGTGCATGAAAGGTGGGGAGGGGGGGGGGTCACGGTTGGGGGTCAGGGGATGATGGAGAGGAATGACAGAAAAGAGGTAGGTAGGGTGGCCCTTGGTCACGCGCGCGCCAAGAGAGAGAGAGAGAGAGAGAGAGAGAGAGAGAGAGAGAGAGACAGAGAGACAGACAGGAGAGACAGACAGACAGACAGACAGACAGACAGACAGACAGACTGACAGACAGACAGACAGACTGACAGAGACAGACAGAACAGAAAGAGAGAGAGAGAGAGAGAGAGAGAGAGTTCATGCGCGGCTGTATACATACATGCATGCATGCGCGCGCGCGCGCGTATATGTGTGTGTGTGTGTGTGTGTGTGTGTGTGT
>JADBJO010003169.1:240344-247844 GCA_016801955.1 Conus betulinus | reverse complement strand
TTCCCCAAGTTATATTCTGTTTATGTAAAAGACTGATTCCACAGGGAGTTCTTAAGAATTCTTATGGTTAACTTTGCAGAAAAATTGTTTTGTACGCCAAAAATACCTCTGTCCAAATACATTTGATTTACAGAAGGAAAAAAAGTTCTCCTGGTCCATATTTCTCAATATCGCTTGAAAGTGAAAATTCAGATGTTGTAATAGTTTTCCATTTGTGATGTATGATCTGAACTTTTTGCAGCCATGTCAATTTTAGTGAAGAAACAAACGTTTTTATTCTGGTAGTCCAAGACCACAGTTTGGGATATATTTTGTGTGTGTGCGTGTGCAGTTTTGCTATTATTTGCTTTCTTTTTTTTTAATTTCACACACATTTGTAACAGTAGCTTTGTAAATTCTGAATAAAAAGTGTCAGGTGGGTTAGGTAGTACTATCCGCAAATGGATGAGTTGTGATAAAACAAGCGATTTTAAAACTGCCACTCTGCCCAAAGGAGTTAGTTGTCTTCTCACCCAGATCTTGAACAAATGTTTCAAAGCCGCTCAATTTTCAGAATAACTAATATCTGCACTGTTTTGAAAATCGTTGGTAAACCAGATTCCAAGAATTTTGAGTTTTGGGGGTTCCACTCCACACCTAAATCTTCCATGTAACGAACAGCAACATTTTTACAGCTCTCCAAACCAAATAGTGCTAGTTTTTTTTTTCCCTGATTCAGACATAACCCTGATATACGACCAGACATTTCCTGCACGTATATACATGTGTCAAATGATATTTTGTCGCCTGCTAAAAGAAATTCCGTATCATCTGCATATTGAGAAAGTTCATGTTCGACTGTATCTATAACCATTCCACGTATGTTTAGATTTTCCCGGATTATTAATGCTAGAATTTCAACACATAATATGAATAAATATGGCGATAGTGGGTCACCTTGCCTGCATCCGCAGTCTATCTCAAATCAACTAGAAACTTGACCATTAACAAGGACACATGAGTTTTTTTTATAGAATGTTTCAACCCATTTGCAGAAGCCCTGTTGAAGGTCAAACACTTTCAATACTTTAAACATAAAATCCCAACTCACTGAATCGAATGCTTTCTCGAAGTCAATGTTTATTAAAAGCCCCTGTAAGCTGTGTTCTTCTAAAATAAGCAGTTGTTTTGTAAATGAGCCTGATACTATCTCCTATGTATCTATTCTTAATAAAAATCTGTTTGATCCTTTTGATGAGACCAGCTAACACATTTTTTTTTTACATGGTTGGCTGTACATGATGACCCTACTTTATATGTAACATTTAACAATGAGAGTTGTCTCCAGTTCTTCAGGAAGTGTGTTGGTTTATCACCCTTTGTTATGCCAACGATTAGTCCTTGTTTTTGAACTCAAAAAATCCCCCCCCCCCCCCCCCCCCCCCCCCCCCCCCTTCGAAATACGGCATTTAAAGCTCTGACAACAAAAACTCTATTCTGCTCCAAAAACACTTAAAACATTCGTTGTGAAATCATCCGTGCGAGGGCTTTTCTTGTTTTTCATATTCTTTAAAGCTATGCATGTCTCCTCCAGTGTGATCTCGGCATCTCAATTATTTGCTTCGTCATGGTCTTAATGGGAAATACTTTTGATGAGTTAATCCAATAACAGTCGTCAACTTCGTATTATTTGTACAGTGATTCATAAAATCCGTGAGCCTCGAAAAGAATCTCTGCTTGGTCATTTAGAATATTGCCATGGTTATCAATTAATCTAGCCATACTTTTAGTTATCAAATGTCTTTTCTCTAGGTTACAAAAATAGTTCGTCACTTTTTCCCTTTCAGCTATCCACCTAGCCCTCGATGTTAAAAGTAACCCATCTATTCTCTTCTCTCGAGTAACCTTCAGCCTTTCCTTCTTTAACTCTAAAGCTTTGATCTCTTCTTCACCTTTCATCTCTTTTCTTTCGAGCCGTTGTATGTCTTGCTGTATTTTACTTTCCTTTTCATTCGTGTTTTTTTCTTCTTCATAGTCGCGTATGAAATAGTTTTGGACCTAGGTTTCATCAATAAAACAAACAAACAAACAAAAACAACAACAACAACAACAACAAATCTAGAAATAAATCATCAGAAATCGTAAATTGTAATTCTGTCCGTGGAATCGTGTGTACTGCTTCTCTTGCATATGGGCTTACAGCATATTACTATTTGACATTCTGAATTTCTTCGTTAACTTTAGTTCAAATAGTCCTTTTCCTTTAATAATGACGAGTTAAATCTCCAAAACGTATTACTCTTAATTTTTGTCTTTTTTTACCAAAGCATAGTCTTAACAAAATCATGGAGTAGTCTGTTCTATATCCACATTCAATGTATACATCATCTACTAAAGAAATAACGTGCTCCGAGCAGAGGAAGAAATCGAGCCGTGCTTGCTGGAAAAGATTATATCGTCTCCAGGTATATCTGCGACAATCGTGATTTAAGTCTCTCTAATTATGATTTAGTTCTAAATAGTTTATCATGTTGTCTACTGCCTCTCTCGCTTTGGGGTTATTAATCCTTTTGTAGTTACAGTAATCTCTGGCGGGGTCCCAAACTAAGTTAAAGTCTCCTTCAGTTGATTTAAGGTATTATGAAATTCTGGGACATCTCTGTTTGGTCCGTGTACATTTACAAACAAAAAAATCATGTTGTTTAATTCCCGCTAAGACCAAGAAACAGTGGAAGAAGAGACGGGTGGAAGGAAACACATAAGAACCTCAAAATACAAATGGAGCATCTTTGTATGTGCAAGCCCTCCGGCGCACATAGTCATTTTAGATAGGCTTTACTTCTTGGAACCGGTAAAGCGAAACATCGCGATCTGATGAAAATATTTGGCGTTCATAGGCGATTCAAACCTGACTTCGATTTTTTTCCCCACAATGTAAACAAAACATACGTATGCACAGCACGGCGCTACTACAACATCAAACTTACGTTGAAACTACTACTTAATTAATGACAAAAAGCCAAACCTACGTAAACACTTGCTACTTATTTGCAAACCCCACAATGTTTCTACATGTGCGTGAGCATGTGTGTGTGTGTGTGTGTGTGTGTGTGTGTGTGTGTGTGTGTGTGTGTGTGTGTGTGTGTGTGTGTGTGTGTGCCCGCTGACGTGCTTGCATTCAGAATCTTCCGCACCTTAGTATTAAGTGTGCAGATGAGACAGTTATTTTCTTAATTTTGGTTACACCAAATATCTGACATTCATGTCAGTAGTTTCTTTGGGTATCTATACTGATAGTTTGGCTTCTGACACTACATCATCATGAAATTCACAAAAACAACTCAGATAAGGAGGATACAATGAAGGTCACATAACTAACCTAAGGTGTTGATACGGTAGGTTAAAAACGGATTCATTACCTTTCCTCTTTGGGCTATCTATCGTGTAATCGTAATGACATTATGCCATATATAGTTAAGTTTCAGTGTGTGTGCTGTTCTACATAGTGTGTGTGTGTGTGTGTGTGTGTGTGTGTGTGTGTGTGCGTGTGTGTGTGTGTGTGTGTAATATACACACAAATGATTAGCCAATCCATAAAACTCAAATGTTTTCCACTCGCTTTCTTCTCAATCAATGTCAGTAAGGCAGATCAACCACCACGTAAAGAGACGGTTTTTTTTTTTGTTGTTTTTGTTGTTGTTTTTTTTTTTTGAAAATTGTACGAGAAACACATATGCGCCATGTACACACACACGAGAGAAAAAAAGAAAAGAAAAAGAAAAAAAAAAAAAAAACAAAACTATACATAACATTATGAGTTATAAAGTTGATTTTGTACAGTACCATTGACGGAACAATAAAGCACAAAAAGAATACACCACCAATAAGCTGCATTGAGTTTTGTACAGCGCGGAGTCCCTCAAGCAGATGGCGATTTAGAGGACATTTTTTTCCCTAATGGTTTCAATCAGGTCCTCACTGATGTATAGGGGCACAACCAGTCTGCTTTTTTTTTTTTTTTTAACTTGGCCAGGATATTTCCGTTTGTCGACCAGACCGAGAACGTTTCTGAGTGTTCAGATGCTTTTATTTTTTTTTTAAGTTTGTAGTTAAGTGTGGTTAAATCTTCACAATCAAAATCCTGGTTAGTTTCAGGTTTTTTTTTTCTGTTTTTTTCAAATACACTCCTCTTAACTTGTCTTGAAAAGAAATGCACTAAAATAGGTCGAGGCCTTGCACCCCCCCCCCCCCCCCCCCCCCTGTACCCCCAGCTGCCACTGGCCTCCCAGAGCGTTGCGCCACCTCGATGTCTTCTGGCTTGACCGTCACGCCCACCTGCCTGGAGAAAATGTCCACGCACTTGCGAACACAGTCGGCCGCCGTCTCCTCCTTGGGGTGGGGGGCCTTCTTCACGCCGTACACACGGACGTTCCAGAGGCGGCCGTGTTGCTTCAGGTCGTTGTGGACCGCCAGCATCTCGTCCTTCTTCAGCCCCCCTGCGCCCGAGTCGGTCCTCAGCTCCACGTTCTCCCTCCTCCTCAGTCTTCTCACCTCGTCTTCAAGTCCATCTTTTTCTTTAGCCAGGTCGAATAATGAACTTTCTAGTCTATCAAACCTATGAGAGAAGGTCTCTGCAAGCTTGTTCATCTCTTGCTTCACCTCCACTCTTAAACACTGCAGGTCATCTTTTGTACAAAGAAAGTTCATTTTGTCCCTGATACAGCTCAGTGTGGCTTGGATTTCATCCATGTCCCCCAGCGACTCACTCTCACTGCACTCTATACCGTCACTTACAAACTTTTTGTTCTCATTTTTTTGAGTTCTTTGCCGTGGTGCTTGTGGGACTTGTAAGAGGATCAGAGGAGGAAGAAGACGATTCACGTTTGGACCCACCGAGTCTAGCGGAAAAGTATTTCGAGATGGAGTCACTCATCACTGATAGGCTGACGCACGTGAGTTAGTATGGCACAGTCAAGATGTTGGTTATCGTCCGTTGGAAATAAAAAAAATGTCGACTAAAAAGCACAGAAGGCACAAATGTGTCACAGACCAAACCGTAGACACTTCAAATATAGCAGTATAATCCTAGTTCACGTTTTAGTGTAGCTTCCATTTACAAAGTCTCTCTCTTCTCTCTCCAACCTATCCCCCCTCCCCCCTCCCCCCCCCCCCCCCCCCACACACACACTCACTCTTCCCCACAGATCTTTGCTTTCACATTCTCATTTATTTTCTGTTCAAAGAGACATTTTTAAAAAGTCTACTACTGCTGAACTGCCCAAGACTGTTGAGAGAATTTACATTGCGTCAGGACCAAACTATTCATGAAGAGAACACGCTGGATTGTTACGGAGTGGAGCTCGACGAAAACTCGTCTTCACCTCACGGTGGCTGGACTCTAACTCCAGAACGGGACTTTTGATTTTAGGCGTTATACGCGCTAACGTTTGCATGAGTGGCCAAGATTTTGAGTGAACCATTCATGGATTATGGGTGAAGTCATCAGCAGAATTGCTTAAAAAAGTACGTGAAGCAGCTGGTGGGAGGTGGCATGGGATAGAGTGGGCAGTTGGTCTGGGAGAACTGATGTATGAATCAAGTGTGTTTCTGTTCGAGACTATTGCATTCTTCATGAACGACTTGCATGGATTATACCACCTCACGTGGATTATATGGTGGCGTGGTGAATATTCTCATGGATTATACCACCTCACATGGATGATATGGTGGCGTGGTGAATATTCTCATGGATTATGACCAGATGCTGTGGCGAAGTGGTTAGCGTCGAGGACTCTTGGCTGGGAGGTTGTGGGTTCGAATCCCATCAGAGTCATGTGAGTTTTTCTGTCCCGACTGGCTCCTACCCAGAATTGCATTTGCTGCGGACTCAGTTTGGAAGACTGGGACCACACAGTCGAGTTTCATCCACTTAATGGTTGCGTTTCTGAGAGTGTTGCTCAAAATTCCTGACCAACACTGCAGGTGCCTGTATCTCTCAGGCCTGGTTGACGCCAGGGTATATTATGAAAGGAAGCATAGAGTACAGCCCTGTCATGTAGTCTCAGACCAAAATGGAAATCCATAGCATCATCTTAATCATCCTCACTCTCATCGATCAGCATAAAAAATGTCTCAAATTCTGTGGCCCTTCATGCCCTGCTCTCAAAGTGACCTCAGTTTCGATGTCCTCTCCATGTCTGCAGCCTTGGTTTGGTTCCGTCGGGGTCACCGGTATCGGCGAGTCCATGGGGGCTGTCGCTGGATGTACGTGGTGGCACCCTCCAGAGGAGAGCTCACTCACGCCGGCTCTGCGACTAAGCAATTATTGTCGTCAGTAGGGGGCTTAGTAGGTGGCGTCCTGCATATATTAGATCAGAACAGGCGCCACCGAACACCACCGAAGTGACTCGGCAGCAGTGCAGTGTCTCCTCTGGTGGGTTGCCTCTTGACGACTTGACATTGACTGCTCTCTGTGGATTGCCGGTGCCAGGGCTGCGGCAGGGCCGACCGGGCTGTGGCTGTGGATGGGTTTGTCGGAATGAGCGGTGTGGGTGCACTGCCTCTGGAGTGGCGCGGAGGTTGGGACAGCACCAAAAAAAAAATAAAAAATCTCATGGATTATACCACCTCACATGGATGATATGGTGGCGTGGTGAATATTCTCATGGATTATACCACCTCACATGGATGACATGGTGGCGTGGTGAATATTCTCATTTGGGGCATGCAGCCTGAAGACTCTGACGCTAAGACTGCACCATAGGGAGAGAGGGGTAGGGGGTGGGGTGGAGGGGAGAGACGAAGAGACGACTGGAGGGATGGAGTGGAGTGTTAGCATGTGTGTGTGTGTGTGTGTGTGTGTGTGTGTGTGTGTGTGTGTGTGTGTGTGTGTGTGTGGTTGTGTGTGTGTGTGTGTGTGTGTGTGTGTGTGTGTGTGTGTGTGTGTGTGTGTGTGTGTGTGTGTGTGTGTGTGTGTGTGTGTGTGTGTGTGTGTGACAACTTTCATGACTTGTCAACTACATCCTCTGTTATTTTTCACTTATCATCCCCGCAGAGTCACGCCCGGCTGGCTCCCTTGGCTTAGCGCACCTGCTAACGGCTATCTCCATGTGTTCTTCACGCACAAGGAGAGCCTGTTGTCGCTTCGCGTCGAAGTAGACCACTGGGTCATTGAGGGTGACGTTTGAACAAACCATTGGCTAAAGGGATGCAATATGGGATACGGCGAACGTTAACTGAGTTAACGTTAACTGTCAGTTTTATTTAAAAAAAAAAAAAAATTCTGGGGCAACCACTGACACGTGGAAGGTCACGAAAATTGAGGAACAGATGGGAACATCACCATTATGTTGTTGGTGTCTTTAGTAAAGTACAAAAACGAGAAAAAAAAAGAGCGAAATTCTATGAAGTCTGGACAATTTGGACATTTTGGAGCTTTCCGTTTTTATTCAGAACTTTGGAACTTTTCTGTTGTTTTCAGTTATGCGATGGGGTTTCTTCTCCCTCCTCCTTTTCATCTTT
>JADBJO010003169.1:205344-232844 GCA_016801955.1 Conus betulinus | reverse complement strand
TTGTGCGTCTGACAAACCTTTGAGAAGTCAATACGCAATGCTCTGCGTCTAACAAACCTTTTAAGAAGTCGGTATGCAATGTTCCAGGTCTAACAAAAATCTTTTGAGAAGTCAGTACGCAATGTTCCAGGTCTAACAAACCTTGAGAAGCAAGTGCACAATGTTCTGGCTCTGCCCGATCTTTGGAAAGTCAGTTTGAATTGCCCATGTCTATCAATTACCCAGGTGAGTTGCCCATGTCTATCAGCTGTCTATCAGAGCTTTAAGAAGCCAGCTTAAAAGTTTCTGAATCTTGCAGTCCTTTATAAACTAAGTTTATAATTTAAAAGTTTCTGAATCCTGCAGTCCTTTGTAAAACTTAGTTTACAATATTCTGGGTCTCTCTGTCCCTTAGAAATTTAGTTAAATTATTTTCTGGGTCTCTAATGTCCTTGAAAAACTTACTTCGGTATTTTTTATATGTCTGTCATTTAGAAGGTCATTTTTACTGTTTTTCTGTTTCCGCCCCATCCCCAACCCCAAGCACACACACACGCACGCACGCATGTACGCAAGCACACATGGTCACACACACACACACACACACACACACACACACACACACACACACACACACACACACACACGCGCGCGCGCGCGCGCGCGCGCGCACACACACACACACACACACACACACACACACACACTTCTTCTTTTTTGTTTAGTCTTTTGCTTCATGTTTAAATTTGAGCTTTGTGCGTGTAATGTTACTATAACATTCCTCACTTCTTAGCTCATCTTTGCCTTTCAGACACACAAACACATATTTTATTACATCAACAATATCAACTACAACCACAACAATATTCCATCTGCCCAGTAGTTCTCTTGCACTCTTGCCAGCTTTTGCCCGTTCATTCATTTTCTACCATCCATTATCCCAACCATTTCTCAACGCCTTATCTCAGTGTTCTCAAGCAATGCCACAAACAATGTGTTATTCCCCATGGCTTCTTCACTTTTTCACACCTCCCAACCTAAACAATTCTACGCTCACCACTTCCACTACAGAAAGTCTTGTCCAAGCCAGTTGCAAACTTGTGCTTGTACGCATATTAAAACATTCAGCGTGTCCCTGCAGCCCCGCTCCCGTATTTTTCGACATTTCAAACAATAAAATGATGGTTACCCATTCCTGCAGCCACTGCCCCAAGACACAGACAGCTGACCCCTGCACATAACCAACTCACTTCCCAACACTGCAACCACATCAAGGAAGACAACTTATCCAGACTACACAGCAGACACAGGATAAACCACCAGATCAGTCTGGCCCACAAAAACACAACGCTGATTCCACTGCCACCTTTGAACAGCATCGCCCTCTTCTGCAGTGCATCCCTGACAATTTCACCATCACCAAAGATGAAAAAAAAACAGTTCTGGGAAAAATTTATACCATATCTATTCAACCTACATCCAACAAATATCAGAACCACCTTCAATTTGAGAGATTTTTTTTATCAGGAAGCTATGGTAAATGGATGCACTTGAAAAATGTACCAAAGCCCCCCCCCCCCCCCCCCCCCCGCCACATCACACACACACCCCTCCCCCCCCAAACCAGATAGCTTGGACATTTTCACTCAACTTTTCCGGGCCTCAGTCCTCTGTCAGTTATCGTTTGACAAATCCTGTAAAGTGGAAATTTACATCGGAATGTGCAGAAAGGAAATCCCCACACATCGACGGCTCCTGTGAAGTGGATATTTCACATCCGAATGTGTAGAAAGGAAATCTCCACACTTCGACAGGTCCTGTCAAGTGGAACTTTACATTAAAATGTGGAAAAAAAAAAGTAAATCTCTACACTTCGACAGATTCTGTCAAGTCGAACTTTACATCAGAATGTGAAGAAAGGAAATCTCCACACTTGTCCTTCACTCCAACCTCTCGTGGGAAGAACTAAAAGCTCTGAGTCACCGAGACAATGACAGGATAGTGTTTTTCAAATAGAAGACAGTTGACACAGGTTTCTACACACCACCACCCATCCCTGAACACCAAAGATTAATTTCAACCACAGTCAACCAGGAACTGAAACATAATAACATACCAAAGACAGTCACACTCTGTATTAGGCCTATGTAAGAGACCTAGAACCCATTGTCTACTGAATAACTTGTACAACAAACACCTCGCTTTCAGTCTAACCTCCTCTTTACACAAGATGTCGTCTCATTGTTTGTTAGGATCCCTTATGCGAGCAGAGTCAAGGCCGTTCTTTTTCTTCACACACACACACACACACACACACACACACACACACACACACACACACACACAGAGCGAGAGAGAGAGAGAGAGAGAGAGAGAGAGAGAGAGAGAGAGAGAGAGAGAGAGAGAGAGAGAGAGGTAAGTGACTATGACAACTTAATAAGGGTGTTGACAAAACACTAACACCTACATTTACATTCTCTCTCTCTCTCTCTCTCTCTCTCTCTCTCTCTCTCTCGCTCTCTCTCTCTCTCTCTCTCAAAGACGAATACATTAGTCGGATAAGACTCGCTTTTGCTGTTACAGTTTATCAGTTAATCCTGATCAAATTCAGCTCAGAATCTAGAGATTAGGCAAAGCACACTCCTCTTTTAAATTCATTCAAAATCTGAGTGCAGCATTTGATAAATAGAAACTCATAAAGAGCACCAGGCCAAGAAAATATTCCAAATTGTTTACATGAAATTCGGAAGATTAAATAGTATGGCAGTTTTTACCACAGAAAGTGCAAAAATCCAGAGCCATCTGGTTTTCTCCCAACTGAACTTTTATCATGATTTTTAATGATGTTCGTCCACAGATCTTACCGACAAATACACGAACTGAGATATTTGCCTTGATTTCAGAGTGCAAGAGTGAGAACACGATATTGCCCTTCTCTTTTTGCAGCCAAACTGAGCGAACAATCTGCATCTGTTGTCACATTGTCGTGACTGGCACAACACTACGTTACCTGCTGGTGCTTGTTCAAATATATATCCCTTTCAGTTTTCTCCTTTCTTCACGCTATGGCCAGTGAAGAATGAAAGATATGGCTCTCAAGAAGACAAAACCAGGGAGTGTTCTCTATCAAAAGTGATAGCTGAAATTTTGGCCCCCACCTTCTCTTTTAGTGGCTGTAGGAGGCCAGTACTAGTTATCGAAAGGTTTTCTTGTTTTTCTCGGAATTGTAGGGGAAAAAAAAACCTATCCAAGAATGGCTCCGATGTCATTTTCCTCAGGCTTATGGTCCTAAAAATTCTTGTACTCCATGTGACAGACAGGTTTAAGAAAATGCTGAAAAAAAAATAGAGATAGTCTGGGAACAATGATTATTATATGTACACAGGTTAACGAGCTTTTACAACACAACTTTTACTTCTGATACACAATAAAAACTTGTAAACTTACAGAATTTTATGAAGTAAAGGATTCGTTTGACCCGGTCACAGGCTGGACCTTACCCAGTTTTCAGCATTATGAGAAGACACCATGAAACGTGAGGCTCATCATTTATTATCAGTTGAGTTGCTGGGCTGGAGAGGTGGAAGAGTCAGCATTATGGGAGACACCATCAAACGTGAGGCTTATCATTTATCAATTGAATTGCTGGGCCGGAGAACTGGAAGAGTCAGCATTATGAGAAGATACCATCAAACGTGAGGCTTATCATTTGTCAGTTGAATTGCTGGGCTGGAGAGGTGGAAGAGTTTCTCTCTCCTGTTTCGTGACGTCATCACTTGATGCAGATCTACCAATTGCTCGAATATCCTCCTGCCCCAGTGTTTATGTTGATTTCCGTTCATGTGCTGGAGCAGGCGGGGTCCAGGGATTGTTCTTCTTGGTCAGTCAGTGAAACGTGTTAGACACAGGATCTCAGAAGTAGGGTAAATAAATCTTCCCCAATCTGAAAAACACCTGGGTCTATGTTTTCACTATGAATGAGCTGTGTACAATCTTACGGTCTGCATAATGTGTTTGTGGCTGCTGACTGGTCCTTTCCTTATACTAGAACGTGAAACCGTATTTAGTTGTGAAAGCCAATTAGATGAACGCTTGGGATGGGGGTGGAATGAGTCACTTTCCTTCTGTCTCAGGCGTTTTCACATATGTACATAGGGTTATCCTACTATAATCGGAATAGCTCAGTGGCAGAACGCCGGATTCGTAATCTTGGTGATCCTAGGGTTGCGGATTCAAATTTCCGCTGGGCCGTTTTGGTACAGTTTTTTTTTTTTTGGAGTTAACATTGGTTCTGACTCCATTTCCTATACAGTCCTTCGGATGAGACTATAAACCGACGTTCCGTGTGTAAACGCACGCAGAACGTCTTGCACACACGTAAAATCCCATCACCAACTTAAAAAAAAGCCAGTTTGGCCGTGGTATGGATGACATGTTACACATAGAATAAGCCCTGTGTGAGAAATAGAAAGAGTGAAGGAAGTAAGGAACTGAGTGCACGATATTGAACAACATTGACTGGATAACACGGGAAACGACTGGATGAAGCAACAGCTGGCAGCTATTCAGTCAGCACTACCCAGGTAGGCAGACCATTGTGTAACCGAGTGTGGATTGTACAGCACTTAGAGCTTGGTCTCTAGCCGTGGATAGGTGTTATGTACGTATTAATAATAATAATAATAATGATGATAATAATAATAATGATGATAATAATGATAATAATTATGATGATGATGATGATGATGATGATGATGATGATGATAGTAATAATATTAAAATTGAATAATGTGAATTGACCGGCCGTCCTGGCAGTAGTCTACAGTGCATACAGTTTGCGTTAAAGGAAGTTCCACGCTAACTGGTGGTGGCTTCATCAGATTAACACAGAGGTGTGGATGTACAAAAGGCAAGCAGTCAGTATGGCTTTGGATGTAAGGTCTGTCTGAGTGTGCGCATGCGTGTGTAGTTCAGATGAAGTGCCAGAACTGAATTAGCTACCCATTTACCACTGGGTGCTCAAAGAGGGTTCTGATGTGTGGTTTGAACTAATGACCATAAGATCCACAGGCAAACGCTTATAGCCCTTTTACAACGGACCCCACTAAGTTAAGTATTAAACACACACACACACACACACACACACACACACACACACACACACACACACACAAACAAAGAAAGAAAAAAGAAAGAAAGAAAGAAAGAAAAGAAAGAAAAAAAAAAAAAGAAAGAACAAGAAAAAAATGATATGCTGCCAAACGAATATAAACAAAATTACAAGACAAACGCATGCATATACGTACACACACACACACACACACACACACACACACACACACACACACACACACACACACACACACACACACACACACACACACACGCGCGCGCGCGCGCGCGCGCGCGCGCGCACGCAAGCACTTATGTACGCATGCACGAACAGCTCAGTTCAGTTCAGTGGTTTCTTTAATGTCTTTTCATCGTCAGATGATATCAGACACTTAAAAAACAAAAACAAAAAAAGCAACAACCTCTACACTCAACTCATAGTCCATGTTACTACTTTCAAACCAACTTCTGATATATGCATATCTATATAATCATATAAGTGAAACACCCTAGTGTTTACAAAAAATTGTTGATCTTTACAAAAATTTAGCAACCCCCGGTAAACGTTTTGCCAAATAACCATGGCAATTTCAGCAACATGTTGACCGTAAGAGACCGTTTTTTGACATTATCAAAGTTATTTAATACCTTTCTCCTGATAGAGTGAGGTCAACACTGAGCATTCAAACAAAGTTAATGCACAGAAATGTGTTCTCTGCAGACACAAATAATACCATGAGATTTTTTTTTTTTTGTCCCAACGTCCGCCACCTTAGAGGCAGTGCACCTACGCCGCTCATTCCGACACCCCGTCCACAGCCACAGCCGGTCGGGCCAGCCGCAGCCCCCCGGCACCGGCAATCCACATGGAGCAGTCAATGTCAAGCCGTCAAGAGGCAACCCACCGAAGGAGACATGTATGTACTGCTGCCGAGTCACTTCGGTGGTGTTCAGTGGCGCCTGTTCTGATCTAACATACGCAGGACACCACCTACTAAGCCCCCTACTGACAACAATGATTGCTTAGTCGCGGAGCCGGCGTGAGTGAGCTCTCCCTCCGGAGGGCGCCACCACGTCCGTCCGTCCAACGACAGCTCCCCGCCCCCCATGGACTCGCCGATACCGGTGACCCCGACGGAACCAAACCAAGGCCACAGACGTGGGGAGGACATCGAAATTGAGGCCACCATGAGAGCAGGGCATGAAGGGCCACAACATTTGAGAATTTTTTTTTAATGCTGATCGATGAAAATGAAGATGATTAAGATGATGCCACGGATTTCCATTTCGGTCTATGACTACATGACAGGGCTGTACTCTACGCTTCCTTTCATAATATATCCCGGCGTCAACCAGGCCCCAGAGATACAGGCACCTGCAGTGTTGGTCAGGAAATTTGAGCAACACTCTCAGAAACGCATCCATTAAGTGGATGGAACTCGACTGTGTGGTCCCAGTCTTCCCAACTGAGTCCGCAGCAACTCAACTCTGGGTAGGAGCCGGTCAGGGCAGAAAACTCCCCATGACTCTGATGGGATTCGAACCCACGACCTCCCAGCCGGGAGTCCGCGACGCTAACCACTTCGCCATGGCGTCTGGTTCCATGAGAATATTAAGTGTTCCATGTAATCAGCCTTAATGTATGAATCAATCTAACGATGCGCTAAAGGCTTTAGGCACGATGGTAAAGTAGCCACTTTTGACTAAAATTCTGCTGATATACAGGTAAAGGGACAAAAGTCTGTCCCCTGTAATGGCGGACAGATTTGAAGTGGTTGTCTCCACTAGATTGTCTAGCCAATATTTCAGCGTTGGTGACATGTTTGTGTACCGATAACCACTGACGTCATTTTCATAAGTGTACTCTTTTGTGTGAAGTAAAGAAAATCGTTGAACTATCGTTTGGTACTTCTGATTTGCTGTTAGATCTGGCATGGCATCGGCAAACAAACAGCTCTCAGAGGAGACGAAAGAATATATTGTGTCGTTGATAGACCAGAGGCTTCAAGTGTTTGAGGTGGCACACGTGTTGAACTGGAACAGGTCAATCGTCGGGAAAGTTTACAGGCGCTATTGTGACAGAAAAAACAGTAGAAAGCAAACCTAGGAGTGGTAGGCCCAGAGTGTTCACAAACAGGTGCGTGTCTGCACTGTCAAAGATCGTAAAAAACGGGACAGATCTGCCACAGTTTCTGAAGTTTCAGCCAAATTCCGTGCATCAACCTCCGTTGAAGTCAGCCAAAAGATGATCAAGCGAAATCTGCATGGATTTGTCTATTCAAAACATCCCCCAGTGAAGAAACTAGTCATCAAGGAAGTGAACAGAAAGAGGTAGCTGCAGTACTGTAGCAGTAAACTTCCCTGGACTGTGAACAATCAGTGAAATAATGTTATTTTCAGTGATGAATTGACCATTGTGATCAAACCCAATGGACGTGTAAAACTAAGGGGGAAAGTTGATGAGAAGCGTCAGTGCTTTTTTGTGCAGCGTCCATCTTGGCCCAAAGACAACATTGAAATTGATGGTGTGGGGATGCATTTCGATTGACAAGAGTCGGACCACTGTGTTCGTGGAAGGCAATACGAAGAGTCAGAAGTACACGGATGTGCTGGAAAACAATTTTATGCCGTTTGTTGCCGACCACTACCTAAACAAACGTTGGTACCTGCAAGATGGCAACGCCTCTATTCACCGCTCGGCTCACACCGAGACCTGGAAGCGACAGCACAGAGAGTTCCCGTGATCGAGAACGTGTAGCAAATCGTCAAACTTCACGTGAGAAAAAAAACAAACAAACAAACACAAACAAAAACAAACAAACAAACATTCGCCGCATCAGTACTGTCGGAGATCTGCGCTGTGCACTCACCACTTGCTGGAATCAACTGACCGTTGTCTACCTCCACTCCTTTTACGACTCTCTACCGAGATGCTGTCACCATGTTTTGAGTCGGAAGGGCCAGATTACCAAGTACTAGCAAGTTAAGTCCAGCCTGAAGGTGAGAGTAATAAGTTTTCAACAACAGGTGCGTGTACGTAGTCAGCGCCGGAAGTGACGAGATGGGGTCAGACTTTCATCCCACGAGTGCTTGTCCATGATTTGGATTAATTCAAAAAGGATGTGTCTAAGGGATTGTTTGTTGCACGCACACACACACACACACACACACACACACACACACACACACACACACACACACACACACAGAGAGAGAGAGAGAGAGAGAGAGAGAGAGAGAGAGAGAGAGAGAGAGAGCGTCAACTATATTGTTTACTGTTCTTTGAGTGTGCCAGTCGTGCTTTTAACATGGCTATAACTCTCTGCTCTTGTTCTTGCTGCCGTCGCTGTGTTACTGCATTCCACATGTAGAGAAGTGGGTTGAGAGCTGAGCTGAGTGGTAACAAAACACCACCATGGCCCGATAGAGAGCTCCTACAGCAATTACATCTTGAGAATCAATAGTCAGGACCAGACCAAACAGAAACCAGCAAATTGCACAAACAAAAGTCACTTTTTCTGTATAATGAATTGAATCATAAACTGATCTCTTTCCTTGATCAAGCGCAATTTTGTATTGTGGAGTGTGTTTTAAAATGACGACTTGAGCTGCGACAAGCATGAAGCACAAAACGAAATTGAATGCAACAAGAACTGTGAACCACCGAAACCTGGGGTCAGACTGATGGTGATCAAACAAAGCCAGTCGACACAGACCAGACTGGCCCTGCAGGCCCCAGTGTGAGAGTCCAGGAAGAAATGGTACCAGTGACAGCAGGATCCCTGTACACCAAGCCACTGCACATGCCACAGCCGTTGGCATGGTGTTCAGTACCAAGGAATCTCCAGGGAAAAACATGGTAATGATGTGATCAATAGTGATGACTCCAACGATCAGAATTGACACTTCAGTAGAGGAAAGACAAAGAAAACCATTTATTTTGCATAGTACACTATTAGTCCATGTATTTTCATACTGTATATATTCCTTGTGAAATATTTCATTAACAATCAAATTAATGCCTACATGAATCCCCATACAGATGTGAGCAAGCTGCAGGTTGGGAATAGTTATCTGAAATGGGTTTTAAAAAATTCATACTGAACAGACACAGCTAGAAAGCAAATAACATTTCCTGAAATGGCAGACGTGAAAAGCAAGCAAAAGAAAATCTGATACATATCGTTCGGTATGAGATTTTCACAAGAAGAAAACACACTGTCAGGAGCAAAACAATGTATCTCATTTAATTTCTTTTGCAGCGAGGTATCACAGCAAATTCTGAAGTTTGGCCAAAAGATTAATTTTATGTAATTTGATCCTGACAATATATGTAATGGAACGTGTTCAACAGGATTGCTTCTTAAATCCAAAACCGTTAATTTTGGTGTATTTTTAAAGCCTTTAGGTCCAATGGTTTTGATAGTAGATGAAGATAAGTTCAAACGTAATAAACTGGGCAAATATATGACTAATAGTTTGCTCAGCGATGGAAGAAATGTTTTTGACACATCTAATCGTCTTATTGCATAGTGAACACTTTTCTGTGATGCACCCTTTGTTACTCGGCTGAGAGGAGTGTTGTGTAAGAGCAGGACCTTCAAATTGAACAGGTCAGTAACAAGACGCATATCAAGGATGCTTAACCTGTTGTGACTTAGATCAAGATACTGTAAATTGTTAAGCTTCACAGCTGAAACATTTACGAAGAAACAGTGTGACAAACGCAAACGTATGAGGTGTCTCTATATTGTTAAAATCTGCTGGAGACATTCCTGAACCGTTGGCATCCACATAACGAATCTGTGGGAATAATTCAACAGGAAAAGGATGTCCACACAATATAAAGTCACCTCGACACAGACAACCTTCCAGACACTTCCAGTCACATATGAGTTCATCATCACGCTGTGGACACTGACCCCAACCATCACACAAGTGATATGGGTGTACACATACACTGGAAGTTCGACATAGGTAGTTACCAACGCACGAAACAGTCTCACAACCTTTGTTCATCTTCCCCATGAACACAGTCAGAAAACCCATTGCATCGAGTGTAGACTGGGAGACAGTACAGCCACTCCTCTGTGCAAGAATAATGACTGTCAGGACAAGACTCTTCAGATTCCATCACCTGCTGAGTAAAGTAACCAGCACCATCAAGATTAATGTAAAACCGTTGCTTTTTATCTACTCCTGTCTCACTGTTGGGGTGACTCTTCATATGGACACACGATTCCTCATCTGATGAATCCAAACAGTCATGAACGGTATTGCATCGTCTTTCAGGAGGAATACACTGACCATTAGAACACAGAAATCCATCACAGGTGGCACAGTTCATCTCATCAGAATCATCGAGACAGTCGGAATAGTCATTACAACGTTGGCTGTGTAACACACACTGACCATTCAGGCACAGAAACCCATCACAGTGGGGATGGACACAGAATGACTCATCACTGTTGTCCGGACAGTCCTGTCTGAAGTCACAGACAAAAGTATAATGCAGGGTTGTGCTGTTGTCATCAACAAGGAAACAGGGCATAACTGTCAGGAGCAAACGCATTGTTGACCAGGTAATAGCTGGCGTTCACCAGTACACAACTGTGAATAAACCGTAGTGCCACAGTGAGTGAAGGGATCATTCAACAGAAACATTTGAGTTGTATGGGCCGTTTGGACAACGAAACAATAATTGCTGTGTGATGTTTAGAACAGAGTGCGAGGAATCCGTGCAAGTCAGCTGGACTTGTACAGGAAACACAGTGGGGGATCTTGAACTGATTTCACATAACACAGCGTCCATTGACATGTCTTTTATTCTCCACAATTTGTGAAATTCCATCAATGAAAGTAGCCTTGTATGCAAAATCCTTGTAGGATAGTGTGAATACAGAGAAACAAAATGTTTCATATCATAGATCAAAGTATCATCAGACCATTTACGAAATTTGCTGTACACAAAAATCACATCGTCCCATCCGACTGTATAGCCAATAAACATTTCAAATATATGATAGTGTTTGAACACGTGTAAAGAATCAACCTGCTCCCGTCTTGTTTTTAGAGAGGCTGCTCTTCCACCTAATTTACGACAGCTAAAAGATAGATGTGCAAAGGAAGTTTTTGTTTCTTGTACGACTAGTTTGAAGCATTTGTTGCGTGAGGCCACCAGACCCTGACATCCAGGACTGCTGTACGGGCAGTGCTCTGTCTCGTCCCGTCCATCTTCACACTCAGGGTTCTGATTACATTCCAAATGGTCCTGAAACTTACTGTAATAATGTACAGAGCAGTTGAAGAAAGTATTGGGCACTTTTAGGGCTTGACTGTCTTCAGAAAGAAAGGAATAGTACATAACTACACCCCCTTTATAACAAGAATATCGAAATTTGAATATGACTTGTGAATTATTTCAATTGATCTAGCTAGAGCACCACAAACACATAAAGTCTTTTTCTTGTGTTTGCTTGATTTTTCGTAAATCACTTCGATAAACTTGCAACCTGGAATGCAAACAAAAACTATTCAACGAGTATGACTGTCGTAAACTGACCATGAACACGTGTTTAGAAGGCACGCTGAAGTCATCAACAAATATTGCACCGATAGACGATCTAGGTGATATCAAGTATCCAGAAGTGTTAAACAAATGTTTAGCAAACATGTTTGTAGATATGATAAGATCAAAATGAATGTGAATCAGAGGATTGTTGTCATAGAAGCACCGAAATTGTCTACGAAGGTCTGTATACAATTGTTCAAGGCTATGTTTATTACACGTAATTGTGTACGACGATACAATATAGACTTTCCACGGAGCTGATTCACACCAGTACGCCAGCCTGACAATGTGCACTCTTGCAGTCACGCTGTCTTGTAGCTCAACTTGCATATTGCACCAAGTGGTAGAATTGTCACCCACTCCATATACGACTCCAGACCCTGTTGTAAATTTGGGCCTACGCCTGTCGTCATCACGGTCTGAGTAACTGAGCCACAAAATTGTAAAATCAGTGTTGTTTTGATTCATGATGTATTCCACACCTGGGCAGATGGAACTGATTTTCAGTGTATATGCAGTTGATCTGATGTTGATAGTGTCCATTCCATTCTGACCTTTGAGGTGTGTGTGGGCGCGCACACACACACACACACACACACACACACACACACACACACACACACACACACACACACACACACACACACACACACACACACACACACACACACACACACACACACACACACACACACACACACACACACAGGCGCGCGCGCATGCGTCCCCCCACTTTATATCCATAGGTGCAGCTCTGTGTGTGTGTGTGTGTGTGTGTGTGTGTGTGTGTGTGTGTGTGTGTGTGTGTGTGTGTGTGATCTTTCCAGTTGTGCTCTACATAAAGAAGACACATTCGACAGTAGTTGACATCTGTTAACAATATTTTTCAGCATCATTTTCAACATTAAGATGCTGACTTTTGTTTGACCTTTTGATCACTTACTTTAATCCAAGGTGGAAAAAAAACCCTTTAAATAGCATGTTGAAATATGCAGCATCGTATTTTTACATTTTTGCCAGAAACAAACGAAGAAGAAACAAACAAACAAAAACTACAGTTGGCGTGGCACGGTCCATTGATCATGGTGATCAAACACGAGTTTAAGATTGGAACATTCGTACCTGTGTCCCAGAGAGTCAAACTTTGATAAGTCGCAAAAAGTAACAAGAGCGCGAACTGTACGCGATGCACGAACAGACAACAATCGTTAAAATTTGCGCCTATGATGGACGCTTAACGTTACAAATGTTTGTGCAGCGAATATGCTTTAAGCGGGCATTACGAGAGAGAGAGAGAGAGAGAGAGAGAGAGAGAGAGAGAGAGAGAGAGAGAGAGATGCATCCGTGCAAACGTGAGTGCGTGTGCGCATGCATTCTTGCGTGCAACTGAGTGCGTGTGTTCATTTTTTTTTCATGCTATCGCGCTGTCTGTTTGGCTCATCATTATCGTTGTATGTGTGTGGGGGTAAGTTTACACCTGTGTGTATTCGTTTGTGCAAGGGGGGGGGGGGGGGGGGGGGGGGGGGGGGGGCATTTGCTATGCTAGTGTAGCCAGCAGTTTGAAGGACTCAGGCGTCCATGTCAAATATTTGCCATGAAAGGGGATTTGTTTACGAATCATCCAAAACCAGCACGGGATTTCTGGTAAGAACAGAACTAGAGCCTTGAAGTCAATGGGAGAAGAACAGAACTAGAGCCTTGAAGTCAATGGCAGAAGAACAGAACTAGAGCCTTGAAGTCAATGGCAGAAGAACAGAACTAGAGCCTTGAAGTCAATGGCAGAAGAACAGAACTAGAGCCTTGAAGTCAATGGCAGAAGAACAGAACTAGAGCCTTGAAGTCAAAGGCAAAAAACAAACAAACAAACAAACACACACACAAAAAAAAATCCAAAAAACTAGAGCTTTGAAGTCAATGGCAGAAGAACAGAACTAGAGCCTTGAAGTCAATGACAGAAGAACAGAACTAGAGCCTTGAAGTCTAAGGCAGAAGAACAGAACTAGAGCCTTGAAGTCAATGACAGAAGAACAGAACTAGAGTCTTGAAGTCAATGACAGAAGAACAGAACTAGAGCCTTGAAGTCAATGACAGAAGAACAGAACTAGAGCCTTGAAGTCAATGGCGGAAGAACAGAACTAGAGCCTTGAAGTCAATGGCGGAAGAACAGAACTAGAGCCTTGAAGTCAACGGCAGAAGAACAGAACTAGAGCCTTGAAGTCAATGGCAGAAGAACAGAACTAGAGCCTTGAAGTCAATGGCAGAAGAACAGAACTAGAGCCTTGAAGTCAATGACAGAAGAACAGAACTAGAGTCTTGAAGTCAAAGGCAGAAAAATAGTACTAGAGCCTTGAAGTCAATGGCAGAAGAATAGTACTAGATTCTTGAAGTCAATGGCAGAAGAATAGTACTAGAGCCTTGAAATCAATGGCAGAAGAACTAGAGCCTTGAAGTCAATGGCAGAAGAATAGTACTAGAGTCTTGAAGTCAATGGCAGAAGAATAGTACTAGAGCCTTGAAGTCAATGGCAGAAGCAGCAGAAAAACAGGCTCCACTGGATCTGGTCAAGGAGGAACAAATCATCAGCAGCTGTTTGGTTAAATATCTGTCCAAAATGGTAATGCCCTGAGACGCCTGCCCATTGAGAAATGGTTGGTTTGAATCCTGGCAGTGCTAGAAAAGAACCTTCTTAATTTCTGACAGCAGGAGAGCATCTAGGGTCATGACCTGGATTCGATACGGTACCCTTGGAGTGTGAGGACTTCAGGACTCAGCCACTTGTCCCAGGGGAAGTTTTTTTTTATTTTTATTTTTTTTTTTCTCAAAGGACCTTCTGCAGTCAAAGTCGTCCTATAGAACCCTTTTTTTTTTTTTTGAATATACAAACCACCATGTTTCATCGTTTTAGTGGAAGTGTTTCACAGATTGTGTCTCCTTTCCATTCCAGAAAAAACAAAACAAAACAAAAAAACTAATTGTATATTTTTCCGGAGTTTGGATAGAAAGTTGTCTGGTGGATTAGGAATCAAGATCCACACCTGGCCTAATTATGACAAAATGAAGGGATTACAAAAGTGACCATTTTTTACTGCAGTGATCGTTCCTTGCGATGAAATTTTAAATACCCATTTAGAGGTCTAAAGCATTTTCGTTGTGGCTAATTGTTTCACAGTTTGAAAAAAAACCTTATGTAATCTATGCACCAAGTATTTTGATTTAAGGAGGATTCCGAATGTTTCTTTTCACATGAGAACCATACATCTTATATGATCTTCTTCTCTCTAACCATATTCTTTGAATGTTACTGCTAGTCATATGCATGCACACACAGAACAAGTATAAATGAAATTCGTGTGGACAATCGTTTTGCTGTATCTTCAGCATCAATGACTGGGTTTTTTGAAATTTTGTTTTCAAATAATTTTTGATCAGCTTAATGGAGAGTTGACAAGCGCGCAAAAAAGAGGACAGTGCGCAGAGAGATTGGCATATAACAAGCATGTCTCCGAGTCACACTTATAAACTCCATTCTCAAAATTAGAGCAAATTTAATTAGTAGTACAGGGCCGTATTTGATAAAGATGAAGGCATAAAAGTAAATCAACAGAAAAAGAAAGAAGACTGCAGCATTTTTTTTTTTTTTCAACCTTTTGTCCCCTCTTCTTCAAATATATCTTACAAGAAGTATATACTTTTTTTCGTTCATATATATCTAACAAGAAGTATATACTTTTTTTTTCGAATGAGTAACCACAATATCAATTCAATATAAAAAGGAAGTAACAGAGCAAGCAGACACACACACACACATTGAAAAAAAAGGGTAAAAGAATTGAGCTGAAACCGGGAAAGATGTAGGTGCTGCCCTAGCCTTGTATAGCCTATCCAGTGAAAAGTTTCCAAACACATGTGTAGTGAGACAGCATAAACAGTTTTGATGAATGTAAACATACAGATATTGGTAGCATTAAGTAGTGTGTGATATTGAAGTTTTCCTTTAATCTGTAATAACAAAAAGGTATATACGATTCCCATATTTTTTTTCAATTCGTGTCAGGCAATTAATACTGGCTATATACACATCAATTTCAAACTTTCCTAATTGTGGCTTCCTGAAATACTGCACAGTGGAACACATTTGTTTTGTTTACATTGAAAAAAAAAAAAAAAAGCATTTCGCAAACAGAATTATTCTTTCAAATACTTCATCATTTTTAACCTGTTTATCAATTCCTATAATTACGAAGTTTTTGGTCAAATTTAAAGTCATTTTGTATTTTTAATCAATTCCTTTGATGAGTTTAGTCCAGAGTGATTTGATGATATTACGTCCCCAAAATGAGTGTCTTAGAGATTCCTTTTCTGCATGGCAAAACGTGCTACAGTTATCCCCAACCACATCCATTTCTTTTAATATAATATTTGTACCAAGAATTCTGTCAGAAATGACAGGGTTCAGGAGAGGGGGGCAGGCGGGATCCGCGAATCGCCACACACTCACGGACAACCACAAGGAGGCAGAGGTAAACAACTAAGACAACACTGTATTACATAAGGACAAACACCAACAAAATCAATCACGCTCTGTGGGAAAGGGCCATACAGAAGAATAAAAGACAGACAGAAGGAAAAGTAGAGAGGAGGAAAATGAAAGTCGGGAGAAGGTGCCTATAGAGGAATCGAGCTACCTACACGGGTAGAAAAAAAAACAACAAAAAAAAAAACAACAAAAAAAAAAAAAAAAAAACGCACTCCCCAAAGAAAGTATAATCCCAAACAACACTAACCCTTGGGACTTCCCACCACTCTATCTCACCACTCCTCTACACCCAACCTAAAATGCTGCCACCCCACTCAACCCAACGAAGACAAGAGGAGGAACATTCCTAGCATAAAGGATCTAGGCCTACTACACAACACATACACACAACCAATATCAGAGATAAATATGTTGAGTTTTCTTAACTCCCAGCACACAGGAGCATGTGCCACATGTTGCATCAGTCACTTCCTTCAAAGGGTAGCGAACCTTGGTCACAAATCCCGAGAGTCGGGTTACAGTTATTACTGTTGCAGAAGCACACATACAAAGGCAAGGGGAGACAGGCCACACTCTCTCCGGCAACAGGACACAACACGAAGGGACTCGCCGTGGGAGCGGAGGACGAGAGTCCTTGCAGCGCCGTAGAAGCCACGCCGACGGGGTTCACGGCACGGGGATCTGGTGGGAGCCCTCCAGCTGATGGTGATCTCCGTGGCTGGCGAGGCCTCGTGCAGGCGCCCAGCGGGGAGGCTCCGATCTTGGCCGGGATGGCGTCAGCGGCCCAGCGCTCCCAGGGCAGGAAGGTGCAGAGAGGGTGGAAGACATAGGAAGGTGGGGAAATGGGCAGGTGACCGAAAGGTGAGATGAAGCACCAGAGGGAAGGTGTTGAAACAAACTCTGCAAGCCAGTCATGGTCTGTATATAGTTCCAGAATATGGAGCTGTGTGGGGTGTGTCTTATGTGACTATGCTAGGAGAGGCAAGCACTGTCAACCCGCCTCCCTCCCTGTTAACTTGCTCTGCTTTACAGGGAGGAGCCCTAATTTCCTATGGGTTGATTGTTCCTTTTTTTCCCTTCTCCTAATAAATTCTGCTATTAGCCCCAAACCCCTCCTCTGCTTACAAAGTAAGGGACTGCAATCAAATAAAGGAAACAATTACGGAGAAATGATGTCCAAACTCCACCTCTCTTAATTTCTCTTTTCCCTCATTTCCGGTGGAAGGATTACAGGTTGACAAATCGCTAAACACAAAGAAAAACAAATGGGCAGGCATGTGATAACAATATTTGTTTACACAACTCTGAGGTTAACTAGAAATCTCAGAAGGGCTGAAAGCCTACCCAGTTCCCTGATTCAGCAAAATTCTTGCATCAAACCTCACAGCATCTACAAAAATTCTTGCATCAAAACTCACAGCATCTACAATGCACAAAATTCGCTAATTAACTGTCTCACAAATGATTACCAAAATTTATGCTCATCAGCATAACCATACAACATATACACATCAAAATTGTGCAATAGCATAATCCTACCCTGAATCTACAATTCAACATGTAATATTCAATACCCACTACATTCACACCTCCCTTCCCCCACCCCCACATTTTTACACAGACGAACATGAACACAACACAGACAAGGAGCAGGGTGATGGAGAGTGCTGATAGGGGAACCCGATCGCCGCCCAAAGTATTTAGTAGACTCCGCACGCGCGCCTGGATGCACGCGCTTACGACCAAGACTTGACAAAACAAACACGTAGCTGGGATGTACGGCCTGAAGCAAGCGCAATTATATACTGTTTAAAAAAAAAAAAAAAAAAAAAAAAAAAAAAAAAAAAAAAAAAACTACCATGGAAGATTTCGGCTCGCCTACAGATTTCACACATATATTGAACTACGGGGTATTCGCGTAACCGGGCCAAGTGTGCGGGGTCACGTCTCTCACTCAAAAAACTAAAAGGAAAAAAAAAAAAAACTTTACATTGACTATGGCTTGATACCATGCCGTACTATGATGGAACCAAAACCACTTTGGTCCCCAGAATTCTCAAAATAAACAGACTTACAATTCACAATAACTGGGGGGTTGTAAGTTTTGTAAGAGTAACGCACATTTTGTAATGATATGAAACTGTACACGCCCAATCATCTACTAAGGCTATGACCAGAACCTCAAATTTCCAGACTTCCGACCAAAAATACACATTCGAAACAAACAACAAAACCATACGGAACAATACTATACCAGCAGTTTGTGAGCGGGATGGAGAGGGTAGGGAGGGACACCCAGTGTCTCCTGTCTCGACCCAGGCAGGCGGGCACCAAAACGCACGTCACAACAACCAAGTGACCAGGAACTCTTCAGGATTCCCACCCGAAGGGGTTCGCCAGACCAGGAATGGTCTCAAGAAACTTGTCTAGACTGAGGATCGTGGTCCTCATAAAATCCTTTCCCCATCTGTCCTTCCGCCTCCACAAACCAAACCGAAAACCTACAGCTGAGCAGTTCACACATGCAGTCAGTCACGAAGAGAAGATGGAAAACCGCACGGACTGCACGTGCAACTGAAAAGAAAGACCCTACTATAGTGTGGCTGGAAACTTGATTTCACTCTCTAAAAAAAAAAAAAAAAAAGAACGACCAAGTTACAAAAAAAGGTAAACGTGAAGGGGTGATGAGGGGGAGATGGTCCACGGGCGACTCACGTATCCGTAGAATAGAAGAGTAGGGAAGAAAGGAAACACACACACACACACACACACAAACACACGCGCGCGCGCGCGCGCGTGCACACACACACACACACACACACACACACAAAATCGGGGTTGCGAAAAGCACGGTTTCGTACTCCTAAAAGATGGGGCACCTGAAAGGATAGAAGTAAAAAGTTAATAAAATCAACGATAAACCACTATAAAGAGACCCTGCTCCTTATGAATGAAAGGGAATGTGAAGGAATATGGCAAGAATAGAACGTATCTAAAAGTGACTAGGGAACTGCAAAACCATTAACAGAAGAGAACTCCAGTTTCCCTACGACAAGAAAGAGTTTAAAAGCTGAGCCATCTGTGACAAATTCAATGTACGATCCTCATTTGAAACCATTTCAATTTCACCTCACAAATGTTGTGTATCTTTTTGAAAACATGTTACCAAACAATTTCGCCTTCCGGTGTATCACTCCATTTTTACAACAGTTAGAAGCTGGGCTATCGTCTGTCAATATGCGATAATAAAGGCTCATACCTTTACAAATCGACAAGCTCGTTTTTTTAGGGAGCATGGAAAATCAGACTTGCTATTGTGTTCTAAAGCGATATTGTGTTTAGTCATATATTGTCCAATACATGATAGATAACCACCATACGTCAAAAAGACAATGCTGACCTGGAAACGACAATTGAATTCCGTCTACATTCACACAATCAATGCAATGCAATGAACGCTATAATCTGTCCAGTTCTTTGATTGAATAACTTTGTTTCCAAGTTTAAAGCGTTCATTGTACAGAAATGGTTCGGCTAGTAAGCCTGTACTTGTTTTAGATTGTACCTTCTTTCCAGGGCAGTTGATAATGCACTGAAATAAAAAAAAATAGGTTATTTTTTTTTTTAATGAGTGACACACGATGGTCCGAACATATCCAGTTTATTTAAAAAACGGGATATAATTTAGTTCAAATGCTTTTCCAGTTATGCTTAGAATAATACAATTTTTGGCACCCATGTAATTTTAGCAGACATTGATTATGTTTTTACTTCAGGAACATTTAAAGCACCATCTTTTACACTTTTAAGTGCTGTCTTCCTGTTAACTCTGTTCTACTTTCCATTCCACACAAATGTAAAAAACAAGCTTTCTGGAGATTTGCCATGAAATCATCGGGTGGGTTAGGCAACAGAATCCACAGGTGTATTAGTTTTGAAAGCATCAAAGATTTCAGTACAGCTGCCCTTCCCAGCAGAGTATTTTTTTTTCTTGGACCAAATTTAAAACATGCTACCACTTCTTCAAATTGTCGTTATAATTAATTACCTGGCAATGCTTTAGATCGCTTGTTAGCCAAACTCCGATCATCTTAAATCTGCCTGGGTTCCAGTTTATTTTCAGATGTGTTAAATACGTTCTTGTTGATTTTCTCATGGATCCTATCCATACTACTTGAGTTTTATCTACATTGATGTGTAATCCAGAGTGCTGTTCAAATGTTTCCACCGTTTGCATACTTTGTTCAAAAGATTTTCTGTCTCCTATGTTCATTAACCGAGTGTCATCAGCAAAGTGGGAAATTTTATGGTCTGTTTCATCAATAAAGATTCCTTTTATATCTTTGTTTTCACAAATCCTTATTGCCATTATCTCAGCACTCGAAATAAAATGAATAAGGGGAGACTGGGTCCTCTTGTCTACATCTGCGTTGTGCAGTCAAGCATTCAGTTACCTGTCCACTAACTATAACAGCTGACTTCATGTGTGTTTTTTTTTTAATGTTTTGGATCCACCTTAAACCATTCTCACAAAAGCCCGAAGGTTCTAAGAACTTTATACATAAATTCTCAATTCAAAGAATCAAATGCTTTTTCAAAATCTTAACAAATTAACGCCCCCGGCAAGGATTTAGTAATAAAATAGTGAATTAAATAATAAATAAGTCTTACATTATCACCAATGTAACGGATCGCCATAAAGCCTGTTGATCCTTGGGAATGATTGAAGGTAACATGGCTTTAATTCTACTGGATACAGGATGAACCAATTTTTGTTTATATAACGTTAAGTAAGGAAATGCGTCTCCATTTTTTTCCCTTTTCTCTCATAATAGAAGGGCCGAGGTCTTTCAAAAATTAAAAAAAAAAAAAAAAAAAAAAAAAAAAAAAAAAAAAAAAAAAATTCAGCATTGAAGCCATCTGTCCCAGGACTTTTACGATTTGTCATATTTGTTGACGCAAATGCTGCTTCCTTCTTCTTCTTCTTCTTCGTTCGCCTCACAGCGTCAGCCCAGCCTCGTTGATAAATGTAGCCGTTTTCTCCAGGTCTTGTCGGCAGCCGTGGAGCTTCGTGTGCAGCGGAGTCGGCGTTGGCCACACGGTTTCTCTCAGTCCCTTGAGAAGGGGACAGGTCTGCTTCCTCAAGTGTAATGTCGCCTTCCAGTCACTGTGCTTCCTTTAGTGTTAATTTGGGCATACTGTACATCAAATTCTCAATTTGACATTCTTTAACTTTCTGAATAAAGTGTTTGAAAAAAATGCACCTCCCTTCGTATTTCGCAACACATGCCCATCTTTATCCTCAAGATTAGTCATTATGTTGCTCACATAATTCCTTTTCTCTAGCGAACAGAAATACGGTGTGATCTTTTCCCCTTCTGCGTTCCATCTGGCCCTAGATCTGATCAATACTCCTTCCATTTTCTTTTCACGCAATGCTTCAAGTTCATCATTCTTATGTTTTAATAAGTCAAATCTTCATCAGCTTTACGTTCAATGTTCTCTAAACGTTATATGTCTTTAATACAAGTGTGATCCCCTTGTTGATAAACTTTCTTTTTCAAGGTAACAAAAGCAATGGTTTTGGCATCGATTTTCATCAGCAGAAAGTCCACAAAAAGTTTGTCCGAAACGTTAAACTGAACATCAAATGTTGAATTATTTTCAATCATATTTTTTTTTGTGTGTGTGTGTCTGCCAAGGCATGCTCTGTTATGATAGAATGAATGAGTTCCTTAGTTTCCTTGACATATTGACTATCCCTTAAAAGTGAACTATTTAAACTTCCAAAACTTATTTTGTTTTTCAGTTTTACCTACGTTGAGCTGCAAATAAACCATTGAATGGTTTGTCCCGTAACGCAGGTGAATTCTATTTTATCTGCATACCATATTAGGTAGTCGGATAGAAAAAAAAAAAAATCAAGTCTACTTGGTTTAAGCGGATTGGGTTTTCTGGAAGTGTAACGCTTAGCGTTTGGGTTTTCGTCTCGCCAATTATCTGTCAATTCTAACTCAGACGTCATTGCTTCTACTTGTTCTTTTGCTTTTATTCAGGCCAGTAATTGTAAAAATCTATGCTTGGATCCAGAACCAAATTTCAGTCACCAACCGCAATTACATTTTTGTTATCATTTTTTTTTTATTAAAAGTGTTAAATGTTTATAGAAGTTGGTATCATCCTTATTTGGACCGTATATATTAACTAGAATGATTTTTTGTGTTGATGATTGTAAAACATACAATAATATACTTACCATTGTCGTCTCTTACGACTTCATCGATCGTGAATTCAAAATTGTTATTAAACATGACCGCTACACCTCTGGAGTTTGATTTGTATGAGGGAAAAAAAAGCACTTATATCCCCATTCCGAATGAACATACTTGTCCAACTTAGATTTAAAGTGGGCATCTTGTAAGCATTATATTGAGACCTGTTTCTGCTTCATAAAATGAAAACCATCCCTTCTTTTCTGCATATCTCCCAAAGCTTGAGTTTTGTGAAAATGTTTTAACTGTGTCCAGCATTGGCTTGTAACAAAGCTACCCTTGTGCTGACATGAATACTGTATATACTACAAATAATCTGGGCACTGTACGATGAAAGCAAAACGCAGGCCAGGCTTCCATCCAAGACGCCCCCCCCCCCCCCCCCCCCCCCATAAGCTCACCCCCCCCCCCCCCCCCAAAAAAAAAAAAAAAAAAAAAAAAAAAAAAAAAAAAAAAAAAAAAAAAACAAAAAACCCTGTACATAAATACAAAATGTTTGAAAATCTGATTGGAAGAATGTTTACAACATAAAGTAGACAATGTACCTTGCAACAGAAAGAGAGCCTTCCTCAAAGTTTTGCGGCTGATTAATCATTGTTTAAAGCTATGTAACAAAATATGCTACAGTTCTACAGTATGTCCATGATCTGTGCATGTGTATAAACGCTTGCATAAAAAGGGAACATATGTCTACGAACTGACTTTGATAACACAGCCAAGTACTCATTCTTCTTAAATGGTTTAATAACTTCCCGTGATAAAAGAAAATTTTTTGGCATAACAGCTGCGTTTGTAAAACTGAAGCACAATGTCCGTATTGATTATGTCTAAAGGAAAGCAAGGACATTTTCCCACGTTTTAAGAAGCAACACAGGAGTCAGGATACATTACCGTTACAACACTTTGCAGCATTGCTTATTTATTTCAGATTATCGGAGAGTCAAACAGCTTTCTTAGTACACGTTGATACAAGTCACAAAATCCACAAAAGTCCGTATGTCTCAAAGTTAAACACATGCATCTAGTTGGGTATATACAGAGAAATCGATATTTTGCCCTAAAATGAATATTGGAAAAAAAAAACACTTTTGAAAACTATCTTGTTCAGTTGGAGAAGGCGTAATTATCCAAAGGGAGCAATGCTGTTTCCTCTTTGTCCACCATTGTTTCTTATTTTGTCAATCCTTTGAGGGAAAACTGATATGAAATGGAATGATCGTCGAAACGTCTCATAATTATCATTCTTGTTAGTTTCATTGATGATGCTTATATAGTGCCTACACCACATTAGAGGCTCTCCACACAGGCCGGATGTTGTGTAAACAGGGGAGTAAATTGTAAAGTAAGCGCTGCCCACTGTGTAAGCAGGGAAGTAGATTGTAAAGTGAGCGCAGTCCATTGTGTAAACAGGGGAGTAGGTTGTAAAGTGAGCGCAGCCCATTATGTAAACGACAGCGTGGATGATAAAGTGAGTACACTCCATTGCATGAACGAGAACATGGATTATAAAGTAAACACAGTCCACTGCATAAACGAGAACATTGATTATAAAGTGAACACAGTCAGCGTGGATTGTAAATTGAGCGCAGTCCATTGCATAAACGAGAGAGTGGATTCTAAATTGAGTGCAGTCCGTTCTGTAAACGAGAGAGTGGATTGTAACATGGGTGCAGTCCGTTGTGTAAACGCCAGAGTGGATTGCAAATTGAGTGCAGCCCATTTGTAAACGAGAGCATGGGTTGTAAAGAGAGAACAGTCCATTGTGTAAAGCGAGAGCATGTGTTGTAAAGTGAGTGCAGTCCATTGTGTAAAGCGAGAGCATGTGTTGAAAAGTGAGTGCAGTCCATTGTGTAAAGCTAGAGCATGTGTTGCAAAGTGAGCGCAGTCCATTGTATAAAGCGAGAGCATGGGTTGTAAAGTGAGTGCAGTCCATTGTGTAAAGCGAGAGCATGGTTGCAAAGTGAGCGCAGTCCATTGTGTAAAGCGAGAGCATGGGTTGTAAAGTGAGCGCAGTCCATTGTGTAAAGCGAGAGCATGGGTTGTAAAGTGAGCGCAGTCCATTGTGTAACGAGAGAGCATGGGTTGTAAAGTGAGTGCAGTCCATTGTGTAAAGCGAGAGCATGGGTTGCAAAGTGAGCGCAGTCCATTGTGTAAAGCGAGAGCATGGGTTGCAAAGTGAGCGCAGTCCATTGTGTAAAGCGAGAGCATGGGGTGTAAAGTGAGCGCAGTCCATTGTGTAAACGAGAGCATGGGTTGTAAAGTGAGCGCAGTCCATTGTATAAACGAGAGCTCAGATTGCAAAACGTTTGCTTTACCACCCACGTCTTTGTTTACACAGTGGGCTGCCTACATGGATAAAGCCAGCCATATCATTTTGCATATCATTTTGGAAATCTTTAAAGATAAAGTTGAATCTATTAGAACAAAAAAAAAAAGTATTTTCCACCTGCCTGTTCAGGTTGCCATCAAACATCAAATGAAAAAGGTTTTGCCGAGACACCTCATGTCTACTGTGCCTAAAGATGACCTGTGAAAAATAAAGAAAGAAAACGAGAAGAGGAAAACCCTCACATGCGCAATAAGTGAATAACGTAATCATGCTGTTTCATGTGTGTGTGTATGTGTGTGTGTGTGTGTGTGTGTGTGTGTGTGTGTGTGTGCGCGCGCGCGCGCGCGCGCGCGCGTGTGTGTGTGTGTGTGTGTGTTTAGTATAGTGTTTTGTATTGTGTAATGTGAGTGGGGTTGAGAGAGAGAGAGAGAGAGAGAGAGAGAGAGAGAGCGTGCGTGTGTGTGTTTTGAACCTCCGTGAGTGTCCTTCTGTCAGTCCTTTAATTTTACTACCCATCAAATATACTGAAAGAGTAGCAAAGTAGTTCACTTGCCTGGTGTTTCTATTTGGATATGCCACCACTTGAGAGAAAAAAAAAAATTAACATCGTCTTACAAACTCAACATGCGCCTGTCCACGACAAATTATGTAATGCTTCTCACTGCCATATGGCGTTCAACAAGGTTGGGTCCTAGGCCCCATTCAGTTCAGCCCCTACTAACATGCTCCCTCTGATGATGTAATTAAGCAGCATGACCTCCTTTATTATGTCTGACGATGACAATCAATCTAAAAAAAAGTTTTTTATCACTGTTGATTGTGTTCTTGTTACAGACAGTCCGAAAATGTATGGCAAAGGGCAATATTTGGTCTGTACACGACAAATTTCAACTTATCAAAACAAAGTTGAAAATGAAATGAGGCAGGGAACAGTAAACAATAAAAAAGTAGGGTAACTTTTGCTTTCATAAGAAAACCTAACACAGACAAACTTTTATTCGAGACTTACACAGCCCTTTAAACTTGAAAAAAAAAAATCAAACAAAGACAAACAATCTAATAGTGGGGGGAAAACAAGCGCAGGCCAACAATATGAAGAAAATGGAAAAAACGAAATTTAAGAAATATATTATAGATATGGAAACTCTTCACTAACTGCATGAGAGAACCATCCTTATCCCTTTTCAAGGCAGATCTATTTGTATTGCCTGCTTCTAGGCCTTTCGTCCGCTGGATTGGAACTCATCAGGGAAACACGGCTGGTTGTGTCTGTGCTCCTGGCGTAAAAATAATGACACACCACAGTCCATAATACCGTGGTGTTCTCACCACCAAGGGTTCAAAAAAAAAGAATCAAACAGCACCCCCAAAGGCAGCCAGCGAAGGGTAGTAAATGAAACAAAACGAAAATGTGGGGAGGAAAAAAGTTGCTTTAAAGATATTATGCATACTGTCTAAAATGTAGGGGACAGTCTTTGAGCCTACGCTTGAGGATCCACCCAAGGATGCAAGGGAGATCAAAAGACAAACACAAAGACGGACAGAAACATATACAAATAACCTCGATTTAATTGAAACGAAATTGAAAATGAAATGAGGCAGGTAGCAGTAAACAATAAACAGTAAAAAAGTAGGGTAACTTTTGCTCCCATTAAAAAAAAACAAAAAAAACAACAAACAAAAAAAAACCCAACTAACAGAGTGACTTTTATTCAAGACTTGCACAGCCTTTTAAACTTGAATAAAGTCAAACAAAGACGAGCAATCTAATAGTGGGGGGAAAAAAAAAAAGCGCAGGCCAACATATCCTCTGTCATCATAGTAATGACTTGGTAAAGAGTTGGACTTAAGGGTGTGTGTGTGTGGGGGGGGGGGGGGGGGGGGGGAGGAGTTGAAGATGAAGAAAATGGGAACATGAAATTAAGAAAAAATATTATAGATATGGAAACTCTTCACTAGCTGCATGAAGGAACCATTGTTATCCCTTGTTTGTGTTAGGTTTTCTTATGGGAGCAAAAGTTACCCTACTTATTTACTGATTATCAAAACAAAGCATATCAATACGGGGGCTGAAGGACAGGAAGGGAAAGGAGAGGAGATTTCCAGACTATCGAATGAGTAGTGAAAGCAGAATTCCTTTTTTCATATTTGTGTGCACCATATGATTGAAAACTCATAGTGAACACCGAGATACCAAACTATGCCAAACTACTTACCTCAAGATCCAAAGAACTGACAGCATTAGACATTTTGTTTCTCACAAGACCTGTGAAAATCAAGCCACATCTCTGAATCTCTCTGAAGTGATGTTTTGTAACGCTTTACGTGAAGAACTTCCCAAATCTCATAAATCTATTGTAGAGGACTATCAGTTGTGCTCTTTTCTCCATTCTTCAGACGATACACCTGTCTTCCATAAACCTAACCCAAACCATATTTCCACATTTATGGTGTTTTACTATACTAACCTGCACATCACACAAGGCATACAGAAGAAGCAAGATAACTTGTTTAAAAGTAAAGTTGCAAACTTTTTCCGTACACCTCGTGGCGAAACATACACCAGTTTAAATCTTTAGGTTCCAGTGTTTTTATCTTTATTTTATTTTTTCTGATCCTGGCCTTTGTAAAACAATCTTCCATCTTGAGTCTGTCATTCACTGTCATATAAAACTTACGAATAGAGGTATTCAAAATTGT
>JADBJO010003169.1:192844-200344 GCA_016801955.1 Conus betulinus | reverse complement strand
ATCTTTGCATGGAAACGTAGTATGGCCTGGACCTTGGGCATGGAAAAGTAGTATGGCCTTGCATCTTTGGCATGGAGAAGTAGTATGGCCTTGGATCTTTGGCATGGAAAAAGTAGTATGGCCTTGCATCTTTGGTATGGAAAAGTAGTATGGCCTCGGATCTTTGGCGTGGAAAAAGTAGAATGGCCTTGGGATCTTTGGCGTGGAAAAGTAGTATGGCCTTGGATCATTGGCATGTAAAAGTAGTAAAGCCTTGGATCTTTAGCATGGGAAAGTAGTAGGGGCTTTGGATCTTTGGCATGGAAAAGTAGTAGGACTTTGGATCTTTGGCATGGAAAAGTAGTATGGCCTTGGATCTTTGGCATGGAAAAGTAGTATGGCCTTGAATCTTTGGCATGGAAAAGTAGTATGGCCTTAGAGCTTTGGCATGGAAAAGCAGTATGGCTTTGGATCTTAGCATGGAAAAGCAGTATGGCTTTGGATCTTTAGCATGGAAAAGCAGCATGACCTCAGATCTTTGGCATGGAAAAGCATTATGGCCTTGGATCTTTGGCATGGAAAAGTAGTATGGCATTGGATCTTTGGCGTGGAAAAGCAATATGACTTTGGATCTGTAGCATGGAAAAGCAGTATGACCTCGGATCTTTGGCATGGAAAAACAGTATGGCCTTGGATCTTGGGCATGGAAAAGTAGTCTGGCCTTCCATCTTCCCTGCCAGTCAGGGTACCTGCTGTGGACTGCTCAGTGGCCTGTCTTTGCCAACAGCACAGAGGTTCCAGTGAGATATATCAGCCTTGCCTTCCTGCTGTGGACCGTTCAGTGGCCTGTCTTAGCCAACAGTACAGAGGTTCCAGTGAGATAAATCAGCCTTGCTTCCTGCTGTGGACCGTTCAGTGGCCTGTCTTAGCCAACAGTACAGCGGTTTCAGTGAGATATATCAGCCTTGCCTTCCTATATTCTGTAATGGCATTGAACTGGGTTTCAGCGGCCGTCGGTTCTGAAGAGAGTGGTTCTACGAGGTTCAAACAGGGAATTGTTCACAACCATCTCCATTGCTATCCTAAACTCTAGCTGCTGGACTTTTGCTTCTTTTCTTTGAAGATTCATGCTTCTTGTTTAGATTTATCTGTGTGTACTTTGTTGTGAAAATGGAAATATGCACGGCTACACAATATGGGAAAAAGGGTACAGGTAACTGGGATCGATCTCTTTCGAAATCTTCCACAGCACTATAAATGACCTGCATGTCTGTCTTTAAGCACTCTTTGGGAATTGCCCATGGTCAAGCCTGTCCATTCCTGGATGTTGGTCTCTCGCGTTTTTCTCTGTCTGTCCCTCCTTCTGTTTCATAGTGCAATGCTCTGCAAAATGGTTTTGGAGGGTCAGATGACAGTGAGATGTGACCGTATCATCTTAAGTTCGTTTCTTAAATATCGTCAACAGGTCTTCAAAGGGGCTGCCTTGAATTGGCACTTTTGGGGGCCGGAATAGATCAGTTGGTAGAGCGCTGGACTCGTAATCCAAGGGTTGCAGGTTCGAATCTCAGCCGTGCCGTTTCGGTACAAGAGGATTTTTTCCCTCGGAGTTGACATTGGTTCTGACTCCATTTCCCATACAGTCCTTCGAATGAGATTCTAAACCGAGGTTCCGTGTATGAACGCACGCATAACACCTTGCACACCCGTAAAATCCCATCACCAACTTTCGGAAGAGAAGGCCAGTTTGGCCGTTGGTATGAATGACACGTTACACATAGCATGCACCTTCCCTGCGTACGCAGAAGAAGAAGAAATATCGTCGTCAACAGGCCTTCAAAGGGGCTGCCTTGAATCGGCACTCCTTCAGCAGCGTGGTCTTTGTAGAAGATGCTTAAAATTTTTCAGAAGCCTGGATTAAAATACTTGGATTGTTCTTTGTAGGCTTGTGAGGTCTACGTTTCACAAACATAGATAACAATTGACATCGCCTATTGTACATCATTCTCACTATGGAGCTGGGAGAGTTGTTTTTCTGGATGATCTTGATTTTTTGAGCATGTTCGGGTCATTCTAGAGAGGGCTTTTGTTTTGGGACCCTGATCTGCCAGAACTTCTCCCAGGTACTCGAAGCAGTTTTCTTTCTCAAGTGTTTTCTACCACTTGCTGTGATCTTTTGTTCTGGCCCCCTTGGTGTTCTTTGTCCTGAGTCTGGTCTTTCCTGCAATGATTCCCATGCCATATGTTGGCGGTGTTTTGTCCAGACGTTGTCCGTCTTAGGCAAGTTCTTCCTGTTCAACTAAACCACCGATGCCGTCGGCAAAGCATAGTGTGGAGATGGTCCTGCTTGCAATGATCACTGTTCTGAGATGGGTGTTTGGGGGTGCATCTCTCCTGAGTCTTCGCAGATAAATAACGAAAGAAGGCAGGGGATTGCAGACAGCCTAGTCTGAAGCCAATAGGTGTGTAGAACCATTCTCCCAGTGTGCTATTCTTGATAAGGACTGAGCTGTTAGGTCTTTAACAAAGTACCTCTATGACCCTGACAAGGTTTTTTTTTTTTTTTTTTTTTTTTTTTTTTTTTTATAGATGTTCTGCCTCCAAATGCGTGTCTGAAAGACTGCATGACAGACCATTTCAAAAGCTTTCTGTAAGTTTATAAAAAAAAAAAAACAAGGCGCAGATCTTGCTGGTGTTGCAGGTGTTTCCCCACAATGGATTCAACATGACACATCATAAGAATTTGTGTATGAGAACAATAATACAGGTGAGTATCACGCTGGTTGCAAACTGTCGATTATGTGTTCACTTTGTTAGCTCAAGTAAAAACGCGGTTTGCATGCAATCGAAAACTCTATGTAGCTTTCATACATTTTGAAAAAAAAATTCCATCACTAGACGTATTCATGGGTCGATTGTGATTAAAATGGCATAAAGGGTAAGCTTTATAAAAGTAGGAGAAGCATGTATATTGTTGTGAGAAGTAGGTGCTGTGGTGTTCAATTAACAGAGTTAACAAGGAGATGCGCATGTAGTTCAATTTTGTTTGTGTTTTGTTCACGCATATAAAAATGTAGTTAGCAGGGATAAAAGTGCTATATTTTGTATCATGAAAAAATACCTACTAAACATTTCTTTTTGGGGGCTATTTTTTTTTTTTAAGATATGTAGTAATTTCAGCCAATCGTTCAATATGGCTCTGAAATATAGAGGTCTACGTTTACATTGGAGAGGGTTTTAGGCGTAAATACGTGAACACCTACTGAATTCAATTAAGGTACAACCATTCCCCATGTATCTAGTTTCAGCAGATTAATGCATTCGGCAGTGACTGAAACTGCTACATACGGAAAACAGTAGAAAATCTCGAGAAGCCTTTCATTTTCTACACAACCTAGATGCAAGAGGAAAGAGCAACTGGGCAACTAAAGTGCGTCTTTGAATACAGATTTAGTTTCGAATAGATTAATCAAGGTTTTGGAGATGCATTTTTAAGCCTTTTTGGTCAACGCTTTATTGATTGTCAAAACAAAAGTGGTCAGACCACATGTAGAACAGCAAAAGATTTGAAGTTTTAAAAATGGATTGAAATTTTTATTTTCTGAAACTTTACCAAGCTCTCGATATGGATAGACATCTAAAACTTGTGACACAAAATTCAGACTTGATGTCTCAGAAATAGATGTTCATTGTGATAGATACAGATATGCTGGTGGTAGAAGTTCCTTATGTCCTTTGTGAAGAATCGCAGGAGAATGAACGACATTTTTGTCTTTGTTGCCCTACTCTCAAGAATATCCAAGTCAATTTGTCAGGCCTTAATATGATAGGCGACCAACCTTATTTAAACTGGTTTAGTTGATGTCGTCATCTTCTCTTCAGGACTTTAAAAATTTCTTTGTTTTTTTATACAATTCATGTAAGCTAAGATATATAGCTATTTAATGATCAGAACGATATGCTCATACTCATCTTATTATTACAAGTAATTTGAATTCATCGTAGGCATTTTATATTATGTGTTTTTGCTCCGTGTTTTCGTAAATAATGTACACACCTGTTCATTAAGGGCCACAGCCTAGAAATAAATACAGCATCCAAGTCTCTCTCTCTCTCTCTCTCTCTCTCTCTCTCTCTTAGCATCAGTATGAAAAAAAAATAGCAAACTTTAGCACGGGATTGTGTCATTGGAGATGACACAGTTTGCCATAAAACAAGAACTATTGAACAGAATCAAAACCAGTAATACCATGTGACTTATGGCAATGTGGTCTGCTGGAACTGATCAGAACGTTTTCTGACTTTCCCAAGTGATCATTTGATCGCCATGGGATGCTATTGTTCAAATGAGGCTAAGAAACGTTGTGCCTTCACTAACATCGCAGTGTCTTCAACTACTTGAAAGAGGCATGTACCAAGTGTGTGGGCATGTCGGTGTGTGTGCATGTGCCCTGTGTGTAGACATGTCGGTGTGTGTGCATGTGCCCTGTGTGTAGGCATGTCGGTGTAGGTCTAAGATCATCTTGTGATGAAAAGACGTTAAATAAAACTACTGAACTGAACTGAACTGAAGCATGTCGCTGTGTATGCATGTGCCCTGTGTGTAGGCATGTCGGTGTGTATGTATGTGCCCTGTGTGTAGGCATGTCGGTGTGTATGTATGTGCCCTGTGTGTAGGCATGTCGGTGTGTATGCATGTGCCCTGTGTGTAGGCATGTCGGTGTGTATGCATGTGCCCTGTGTGTAGGCATGTCGGTGTGTATGCATGTGCCCTGTGTGTAGGCATGTCGGTGTGTATGCATGTGCGCTGTGTGTAGGCATGTTGGTGTGTATGCATGTTCCCAGTGTGTAGGCATGTCGGTGACAGTGTATGCATGTGATGTTCCCGGACTTGTACTTCCAGTGCTCCTGATGGCAGGATCTCCAACGTGGGCATGTTTCATTTATTTAGGTTTTTAAGTGAGAACCTTTGAGATTTTGACAGGGAATTTGATACCTTTTGAGACATTGTGTTTTCATGAAACAAAATTGATCGTGACGTGGTTTTGGCCACCATGTTTTGTATAATCTCATTTTTTAGCATGGGACAGTCTAAGGATGGCATCTGAGATGATAAGATGGCAGGATTGGGGGCTTCACTATTTTACTTGTAACACAACATGATCACTCCCACCCCCAACAAAAACCAAAAGAAACAAAGGAACAAACAAACAAACAAGCAGACCACGTTGTGATAAACCAAATGAGCAGGCGCTGTAAGGTTTAGTTGATCACCCCCCCCCCCCCCCCCCCCCACACACACACACACACACACACACACCACAAAAAACCCAAAGAAATAAAGGAACAAACAAACAAAAAAAAAAAAGTCACGTCGTGATAAAGCAAATGGGCTGGCGCTATAAGGTTTAGTTGATCACCCCCCTCCCCAACAAAAACCAAGAGAAATAAAGGAACAAACAAACAAAGGAGCAAATGATATTGTGATAAACCCAAATGGGATGGCGCTGTAAGGTTTAGTCGCAGACTACAGCTGATCTATACAGTTCTTTGCAGGAGTGCATGCCAAAATGTAAGTGCAGGTTTACTTAACACGGACCTGGTCTGTCTGTGTCCCTGTCTCTCTTAACAAAACCCATAGAAATTGTGGGCTTTTGTTTTAAAATAACTCTTTCTTGCAATGCATACGAACAGGATGTGTTCACTTTTGCCCCGTCCAATGCTATGTGAACATACAGTGAATGTTTGAAATTACACTGGCTCACATTTACCCAGCATTGCACGGAAGCAGCTTCTGAACCACCAGTGGGTATTTGTCTTGCACTTATCTCTTGATCTTCTACGCATTTTTACAGGCACAGAAAGCACAGATGGTTTCAGCTTCATCGGGACTGAAACATCAAGCAATTACATATCAGAGTCTTTAAAATGTGTGCGCATCATTCTGTCATTTTTGGAGTGATAAAATTTGTTAACCCGAGAAAATGCACATTAAACTTGATGATGTCTTACTAAAGATCGATATTTCGCAGTGGGTGTAATCCTCTGTAGTACTTCAGTCTCCATGGATCAGAATGTAAGCATCGTAATGTTAACATGGTAACTCTGTTTTTCTGTTGAATCATACACAAAAGAATTGTTACTAGTGGTGCAACAGTGTAAAAATCTAATGAAATAAACATAAGCATTTGAGCAGGCATTAAGATATTGATTTCAGTCGTTGCAATCAAACGGTTGTAGTCAAACACCCCGGGCTTCAGGCCACAGTTCAACTTCCCATTAAGTTCGGTTCTGACTGGCCTGCAGTCATTGAATCACCCGGGTGAAAAAAGGCCTGAAATCCCAGTTCTCTCCCTTTGATCGAGAGCGGCCCAACCCATCTGCATTAACACCTGCTGGGTTCAACCGACCACGTTTCCTTAAAACTGACTCTGTGGGTTGCAGGTAATCTTGTTCAACAATAAACAGAAAAGCAAAACCATTGGAACCTCTTCAGTGGAGTAATCTATTTCAGTGAGTGTGCCTCTCTCTCTCTCTCTCTCTCTCTCTCTCTCTCTCTCTCTCTCTCTCTCTCTCTCTCTCTCTCTCTCTCTCTCTCTCTCTCTCTCTCTCTCAGCCTCTCCATATGGCATTGATCAATTTAAAAAAAAATGTCCTCTTCAGTTCAGTTCTGCGATACATATTGATGATTTGTAATTTGATGAAATATAACATCTGTGTGTTTTACACTCTTCAGCGATGCGTGTCTGTGTGCTTTACACTGTGCAGCGATGTGTGTCTGTGTGTTTCACACTGTGCAGCGATGTGTGTCTGTGTGCTTTACACTATGCAGCGATGTGTGCCTGTGTGCTTTACACTGTGCAGCGATGTGTGCGTGTGCTTTAAGCTGTGCAACGATGTGTGTCTGTCTCTTTCACTCTGCATAACAATGTATGCCTGTAGTTTTTACACTGTGCAGTGATGTGTGTCTGTGTGCTTTACGCTGTGCAGCGATGTGTGTGTGTGTGTGTGTGTGTGTGTGTGTGTGTGTGTGTGTGTGTGTGTGTGTGTGTGTGTGTGTGTGTGTGCTTTACACTGTGTAACGATGTGTGTCTGTGTTCCTTACTGAGCAGCGACGTGTGTCTGTGTGCGTTACGCTATGCTGCGATGTGTGTGTGTGTGTGTGTATGTGTGTGTGTGTGTGTGTGTGTGTGTGTGTGTGTGTGTGTGTGTGTGTGTGTGTGTGCGTGCGTGCGTGCGACGCGTGCGTGCGTGCGTGCGTGCGTGTGTGTGTGTGTGTGTGTGTGTGTGTGTGTGTGTGTGTGTGTGTGTGTGTGTGTGCTTTACATTGTGTAACGATGTGTGTCTGTGTCTGTACACTGTGTAACGATGTGTGTCTGTGTCTGTACACTGTGTAACGATGTGTGTCTGTATCTGTACACTGTGTAACGATGTGTGTCTGTGTCTATACACAGTGTAACGATGTGTGTCTGTGTCTGTACACTGTGCAACGATGCGTGTCTGTGTCTGTACACTGTGTAACGA
>JADBJO010003169.1:172844-182844 GCA_016801955.1 Conus betulinus | reverse complement strand
TTCAGAAATAATTTTAAGTGCTGCTTCATTCAAGTGCGTCAATACAAGCTGTTTTCAGCTTTGGTTTTCCTTTTTACCAGACAACAGTACCTTTCAAACAACCCCTTGTGGTTTATGGAACTGCTCTGTAGATCATTATTCCTACATACGTCATCATCTGGCCTGCAATTTGAAGACAGAGTGTGAAGACGGACGTGATGAAACAGAAGACTGCCCCTTCAGCAGTCGTGAATGCCAGGGTATTGTGGCCTATATGTAGCCACTGCTACAAGTTTGTTAAGTTTCCCCCTGTGGCTGATATCAAACAGGGCAAGAAGTATTGCAAATCACTGGGTGGGACTTTAGGGTTTCCAAAGTGGTGCAACGATTGGTATTGCAAGCTTCGAAACATAACGGGAGTACACCCAGGAATGCTCCAGCATCTTTTGATCGACTTATCCATTAACGACATAACACTTCCTGATGCTTATAGACATGCTATTATTGTAGATAGAACTATCCATTATCATTCTGTTCAGTTTTCATGGCAAATAAAAACAGCAGGGAAGAAATGTTTGGCAATTACAATAAGACCTATATCTCATAAGGTTCTGTCTCACGATTTTGCACGTGCTCTCCTTAAACCTCATGTTTGCACAGTGGAGTCTCATCCACAAACCTTTGGGGTTGTTTGTGAGTTCAAGGGAAACAATACGAAGAACCGTGATCAGACGAAATCGATCTTCTTGTCCACCGAATTTGTCATGCCCACAGGCCAGCAGGTTGTCGAGGTTTGTGATGATGGTCATCTCACGCACACGGTTTTTCTCTGTGGCTCCAAACAGTACAAGGCATGTGGTCAACAGCAAACGCTACCCACTGCTTCTGAGCAGCTGTTCTGTTCCTTTGGTTCAACACACCAACACATTTTTCACCCCGTTATTTGCATGCCAGGGTGAAATTATGACGTTGTCTTTCAGCCTGGTGTGTGACTTTTCAGTTGATTGTCAGGACAACAGTGATGAATCATTCTGTCAGCATCCTGTCTGCATTAAAACATTTACATGTGGTACAGGTCAGTGTTTGTCCTATGATCAGGTGTGTGACCAAACTCCCCACTGTCAAGACGAGTCAGACGAGCAAAACTGTGACGCATTGCAGACTGTACCAGTAGACATAATACATTTCCCATCCCCTGCTCTAATACAATTTGATGGCCTCAGGCAGTTTGTTTGTCTCCCAATGGAATCCAATGAGTCCTGTCCTGACAGTCATTACCGTTGCCCTGGTGAATTCAATGACTGCCTGCCTGTCTTCACACGGTGCAATGCAGTGTACGACTGTCTTGACCACCAGGACGAAGAACGTTGTGAGGAAATGACATGTGTGCGGGATTCTTCAGATGCAGAGCATCCACTACCTGTGTACAAAGTGACCACATGTGTGATGGCTGGCCTCACTGCCCAATGCATGACGATGAACTGCTATGTGGTGTAACCTGTCCTGTGACATGCATGTGTCAGGGCCATACATTTCTGTGTCATCAGCCTTTTGCTGCAGCACCTTTCTCCCAGTTTACGTTATCTGGATGCCACAGGATCAGGTATGACGCTGTCAGATGTGAGCAGTAACACTTATCTGATTCACCTGGTTCTTCACCAGTGTAATTTGACCACGCTGCCTGACACTGACTTGTTGAATGTGAGGGTATTAGACCTTGGGGACAACAAACTACAAAAGGTCAACTTGACGTCTCTCGTGGTCTAGACAATCTTCGGGTGTTATTACTGTCACACAACCCCTCACTTCATTCATTCCATCAGGTCTCCAACAAAGTGTGCTCACAGAGATCCATCTGTCATTTACCTCACTAACAGTGTTTGATGCCGAAGTGTTTTCATCATTTCCTGGCATACGAATTCTGAATTTCTCTTTTGCTTCTGTTCATAAAATAGATACTAAGGGGTTTCAGTCCATGTCTCAGTTAACCGAACTCTACATGGATGGTAACCCAGTGGAAATCTTTCCCATTGACCTATTTCAAGACCTTACCCACCTAAGTATTATTTCAGCTGAAAACTACAAACTGTGCTGCAAGGAGATCCTTTCACGTAATTTTAACGATATTCTTTGCTTTGCCCCTAAAGACGAAATTTCTTCATGTGAGGATTTGCTGCAGTCATGGACCTATCGCGCATTTTTGTGTGGCTGGCCGCCATTCTGTCGCAGACAGGTAATGTGTTTTTGCATCTGTGTACGGTTCTTTGCAAGAACATGGGTGCTACAAGTGCCTTCAAGATGCTGGTTAGCAATCTTGCAATAGCGGATCTTCTCATGGTGTTTACAATACCATCATCGGAGTGGCTGATGTACGGTACCGTGGTATATATCTACAGTACGATGACGCATGGAAAGGGAGTGCGACATGCAAGGCTGCTGGTTCTCTGTCTCTGTTGTCCAGTGAGGTGTCAGCTGTCATCATCTGGCTCATTACCCTGGATCGTTTTGTTGTTCTTCGTTTTCCATTTAGCACAATGCGATTTGAGAGAATGTCGGCACTGGTGGCTTGTCTGTTGACTTGGTTGGTGGGGGATGGTGCCTTGCCTTGCTGCCTTTACTTCCCCCGACATCACACTGGGAGTTTTACAGCCAGACAGGTGTATGTATACCACTGCCTGTTACCAGGCATCAGTTTAAAGGGAAAGAATACTCTTTCAGTGTGTTAATTGTCTTTAATTTATACTGTTTTTTTAATGGTTTCGGGTGGCCAGCTGTTCATTTACTGGTCTATACAAAAGAATTCCTTTAAAACTAGTTCCACCAAAATGTCCCAGGACATAATCATAGCACGCCGACTGATCACGGTAGCAATTACAGATTTCGTGTGCTGGTTTCCTATTGCATTATGTGGAATATTAGCACGTGCTGATGTGCCCATACCTGGAGAAATCAATGTTGCCCTAGCAGTATTTGTATTACCACTGAACTCTGCGGTGAACCCTTTTCTTTATACCTTTAACAGGCTATCGGAAAAGTTGAAGAAATCCAAAGAAACGAAATTTGTAACATGGCTGGAATCTCATCCTGAATTTGTGGTAGGTTGATGGGAGATGTCTGCCACAGAACGACATCAGTTTGTACATTTTACATGTTGTCTCTATGTCAGCAGAAAGGAATGTTAGAAAGAGGGTGGTCAGGTCATCAGAAAAGCCCCTCTCATGCAAATGTTTCTGCCCTTTACATTTTGTACTCTAGGGGGTCCTGGCCACACCCAGGTCATTATTCTTGGATTCTGCAATCATTTTTTGTGGGCGCTGTCAGGATTTGAACCTGCCAATCCACTGCATTCGACAGCGGCCAATTGGCCTTGGTGTAGGTGTCTTAAACACTTAAGTATTGAATACGTGCGTTAATTACAAAAAGTAATCATTATGACGTTTAATGTTGCACGTCTCGAGCCAGATCCATCTGTAGCATTTCTCAGTGCCTTCCGCCATTGTCTAAAAGGTGTTTGTCTTGTTCTTCCCGTAAATCAAGAGGTGTTTCATGAGGTCACTGGCAGATTTGCCTACCGCCCCCATTGCTCTAATCTACACTGTAAAGACGATGGCTTGGAAGCAAGATTTCCCTGAAACGGCTGGTTAAACTGACATAGCTTTCATAGCTCTTATATGCACTTCTACAGTTTATTTTTTTTCAATTTTTTTTTTTTAGTGGAACAACAAGTTCAGTCAGATTTGTTGAAGGAAAGTGAGTGTCGCACAATACCACTGCAGTCCACCGCGTCCTGGTTATCTTTAAGCGTCCTTTGCTGTTTGACCCCAGAGGTTCTGCTGTGCACTCCAAATCATCCACTGTCTGCAGTGAATATCACTTCCATGCCGTGGATGCCTTGGATGTCACAGCTTTTCCAGACCACACTTTGTTGCACCCGTCCCTGTAAAATGTTGTTGCTGGAGTTTGAGCCGGCACTATTCTTCCCTCCAGCATGCGAATCACGCGGGCAGTTCCTTTAAGCACTTGCTTGTGCTTTCAAGAGTATCTTCCCTAGGTTAGCACTGCTCAGCGTAATCTCAAGACAGGCACCACTATCTATTTGGCCCATCAGAGTGGCTAGGTGGTTGTCATTTGATGTCCTGTGTTTCACAAGGTTTACTTCAGAGGACAGGAGTTATATACGGATCTGAATGTGAAGCTGGTCCTGAGAGGGACTCTTTGCCGTATTTCATTTCCAACCAAAACTCCTTTGGAGTTTGCTTTCCCACCTAGTTCACTGCCGTTGTCTGGCTGTAATTATCTTCAGACTTAATCTCCAGTGATACAGTATATTTCTTTCTATTTCCTTGTACCTTTTGACTACAATTTCATGTTTGTTGAGTCCTGTCCCTACCAGCTGGCTAGTGTGAGAGTCTGATTGTTTCCTTTCTTGTGGATTTCCTTTGCCACCTTCACTGACCCCCCAACTCTCCATCCTCTGCCAGTCTTCAGCGTGGCCTGATCTCATCTCACGACCCTGTCTCGATCCCGTTCCTCAAGAGATTGGTCATTAATCTGGATTTTTCTGTTTTGTACTCCCTGAGGAAGGATTTCACTGGTAGTGTCAAATGTGCTTGAAAAAAAAAGAACAGAATAGGAATGAGGGCAGCTAAGTCACCATGGCAGTCCCAGTGCATTTATTGATTTTAGTCTCCATGGATTTTGAGGTGCGCCAATGCCAATGCCATATATCAATACAGGCCAGTGGAGCTTCTGGATGAGCGTGGACTGCAGGCACTAAATCGTGCATTTACAGTGATCTCTTCCCTGTAGGCTTTTTTCTGCCTCTGACTTTGTTTTGTTTCCTCTTCTTGCTTTTTCAAGGCGTCTTCATACCAATGTCCAACACTGTTGACTGGCTCTTCTGCCAGATGTAAACGGACTGGCTGGCTGCATCGAATGTGGCTATTTGGGCAGCTTTTTTTCCTGTCAACAGAGAGATGGGCGATAATTTGTGGGGGGGGGGGGGGGGGGGGGGGGGGGGGGGGGGGGGGGGGGGGGGGGGGGGGGGGGGGGGGGGGGGTTAGAACTCATCCTGAATGTGGCAACCGACACTTTGACTGCTTCAGTACAATGTGTGTGTCTTAAAAGACACGCGGAAAGTTGAATGGTCTTCAACATCGTGCAAATGATCGTGGCTCAGTAAGTTTGGACGGATTATTGTTAAGGCCTAATTCTTATCACATAGCCAGGTAACGAGGGTGTTCCATCATTAATCATGACCCTTTTTTATTTGGTGTAGTTTGGGGACATTGTTTCATTTCCTTGTCACTTTCTTGTCCCGATGGCTGTAAAGTGTTGTAGTAATTGCTTTGGGTGTTGTGCTTATGCTATGTATGTGTTTTTTAGTGAACATCGTGTATTAGGTCCAAGAAGGATGTCCATTTCATGTAGTTTTAAAACTAGCACCTATTGGATTGAATGGCAGCCTGTAGAACTTTGATTGCTCAAAAAGTGAACGTATAGTGTCTCTAAATGGTCTATGGGTGACAATGGTAAACAAATTCGGTCGTTCAACTAAAGTAGGTGCATAAAAGGTATCATTAAATACAGATGAATGATAAAGATAAAATATACTTCATATTTCTTTGTAGGCTGGCTATGCTGATTCATTATATTACCTCATTATGGACTGGCTGAGTTGTGTTTTGATTTTCTTCTTCTTTTTTCCATCGATCAGCCACCATCAGCCTGTTGACGATTTTTCAGCTTGAGCCACTTGTTTCAGCTGTCACATTGTATGTGCTCTGGAACCACGCCTTTCCAATGAAACTGTTTTAGAACCTGCAACGATTGTGAACAAAGTACTCGAAAGGGAAGCTGCAACACTGACCACTTGCGCGTAAACACACACACACACACACACACACACACACACACACACACACACACACACACACACACACACACACACGCACGCACTTACTTATACGCATGCAAAGGCGTGAATATCAATGCAAGCCACGCACATATGTTCATTACATGGTGATGTACCCACACATCCTGAAATTATCTGGATGTGCCATTAAGATACATCTACGACAGTTCGAAATGTATCTTTAAACAAACAGTGATTGTAGAAGATGAGTGCATACACCAACTACAGCGCAATGACAAACGTTGTAAGCATGCTCTATCACTTCATTTCAGAATCCAGATCCAGACATACGATAGGCCGGCCATGTCAAAATAAAAACACGATGACTACAACACATGATAAGTGGGAGTGACATATACCAGGAACAACACATGGTGTCAGTTGAAATATATATTGTCACCGGCGACAATTTGTGCAGGGGCGACACTATACCCCCAGTACAAACTGACGCCAGCAACAATTTATGCCAGGGCGAATTCCTTCCAAAAACATAAGTACGCAGCTCGACTTTCCCTTTAATGACTGTATTAATATGAACCTCCACCATTTCCTCAAGAATGCGATCGACATAGACTAGACACCAGACGCCACCATGCAAAGGGCAGAAGCAGGATCATGGCCAATGAGCAGTCCTTTCTTTATTTCACCATATTCACTGATTCTTACGAAAATACTCGCATGCATGTCTGAATGACCACAGCAAATTGGACACGAAGCTTGATCCACTATGAATTTCTCGCAAAAAAAAGTGTTCAACGTTGTACCACCAACACAACGACGACCTGACCTTGAGGTCCAGCTTCTAAAGCCTCTATGCAGATAATCAAAGTTGAAAGATCCTCAACTTGGCTCACACATTATAAAATCTAATGACTGGATGGCGATATTTCGAACATGAAAATACATGTTGAGGCCCTGAGCCACCAGAGGGCAATGTTGCTTATAGCCCAGCCGACCGCAAAAGGCCATATCAAGGCTGTCACCGCGTTGAAGTCAACTCACAAGTCATAAAAACAACCTCATTCACACAATTCTTTAAAATGCACCTTCTAAAAACACACTGGAAATTCTAAAGAATCATATTAACAGTCTTTCTTCTTAGATCAGACAGAAAATATTGATTTCTTCCAGAAGTCAAAGATCACGTCAGGCGGGACATCTCTTAACAAGATGATCAAGGAGTCTGCTGTAAACTGTTTATGTCTCACATTATGCCAGTCCTAACACTTTAAAACGAATATGTCTCACTGTGAGTGGTACATGACATGGAATGCACCACAGAGCTTCTTCACCTTTCAGAAGATAGAAATGGGTTTAAAGGGAGTGGTTGTATATAAATAACACAATGCACAAGACTCTTCTTTATGGCCTCCTCGGGAGTTTGGTAAAACTCTTTCAGGTCTGGGCGGATTTTAAACAGTTTGTTATCCGTTCACGAGTACCGTTCCTCTTGCCAGATGTCATAGACATAAGCCTGGGCCTTGGGTTTCAGATCAGTGTGAGGGAGAGACAATGTGCTCAACTCCCCCTTGCAGACCTCTTGGTAAGTTGATTAACAAAGTCTTTGCCTCGAATGCCCACATCAAGCAAAAAACGATGTTGTATCCATTTGATTTCAGGGAGGTGGATAATTCAAATAATTTCAGCACTTGAAGGTGCTGGAGGTTACGACTGGTAATGGCATCTAAAGCAGGAAATGAGTCTGACAACATGAGGACATCTTTACGTTTGCATTCTGAGACCATTTCAGGAGCCAGGTCCAAGGCTGTCAACTCAGCAGTGTAGATAAAGCCGTCAGCGGGAATGTATTTATAGCATCTCTTCCCTCAGAATTCGCAGTGCCTCAAACAGAAACAAATTGGAGCAACTGAGAGAACGATTCCCCACCCCGTTCCAACCCCACGATTCCCCCCCCCGTTCCAACCCCACCACCCGCTCACAAGAGACACTTTGGGGGCATAGCCCTCAGCGTGGATCGAAAAAGAGAAAGACGCACATCCACAAGTGAGCTATGTCAGTTTTCAATAGATCCAAAACAAGTTCAAACCGAAAAAGACACTTTCAAACATTCGTCACCAAAAACATTTACCACAGGCATCCAGTCTATGGAGCGTAACACCTACCATTTTGGCAGTGGCTCTACATTCATCTTTGTTAATTTCAGCCATCATATACACAAATCGTTGGGAGTGCACCTGTCTATGTCTAAAAACATTTCTTCGGAGCAAACTGTTGAACCTTTTTGAAAACCTCTGAAACCATATGGCATGAAAGGGTGTACTCTGGAATCAAACACGTTTAGAAAAAAAGTGTGGGCTAATCTGTATAGTGCGAAATAGACTTCTTAACTCGATTCGACGTGTCCTTTCATACAGTAGCAAAAGTAAGCGGAATTGAGACATGAATTATCAAATCTTACCAAAATTGAGAACTGGTATATATTTTCAATGCAAGTCCACCTCTGGATGTTCTTTTTAGCGCCCATCAGAAAAATGTCATTTTTGATAAAACAGTTTGGTTTGTTATATTGACTTTAAGGATTATGCAGTGAAGAAGTAGTCGCACTAGGCTATCCAATCACCATATTCATTGTGCTGTGACGATTTAAAGATATACAGTTGAAAGACGTGTAACAAAAAAACTCAATGCTACACTATGACCGTGATGTGTTTAAAAATTACTACCATGTTACTTTGGGGTTACTCAAACGTGGGTGGGACTATTCAGCTCTTCATGTACAATAAATTTCGTAAATCAGTTTTGATGGCACTGTGATCTGTAAGATTCAAACATTTCGTTGTCAGGTACTCACACTTTCCTTCAAGGGATTTGAAGACACAGATTTTGGATTCGATGGTCCTGCAAAGTTTGCACGAAGTGAAGGATGTTTCTTCTTGACGCTGTGTTCTGCGAAATCAAGTCACGATCAGTTACCGTCTTTCCGCCCCACCTCCGGACGACGGAAAGCATGCAATCTTCCTGCTGTATCCAAGCAACACACGGCAGTTTTCTGTTTCATTGTCAGAAAGGTCACGTGACTGAGGTGTTTTATTGTGTGATCCCAGCAGCAGCTGTGGAACTATGGTCCACTCACAGTTTTGTAAGCTGGTGAACAGCAGTCTTCAGTTGGTCAGCAAGGTGCGTCCACCTGGCAGGTGTGCCCTGTTCCTGTGATGATGGTAGTACATCCCTGCATTATACTCTAAGTGTGTAACTTCAGACAGGACTGCCCAGACACCAGTGATGAGTCATTCTGTGTCCATCCCCACTGTGATGGGTTTCTGTGCCTGAACGGTCAGTGTGTGTTACACAGCCAACGTTGTAACGACAATTCCGACTGTCTGGATGATTTTGATGAGATGAACTGTGCCACGTGTGATGGGTTTCTGTGTTCTAATGGTCAATGTGTTCATCGTGAACGTGTTTGCAATCACACAAGAGACTACTGTCAGGATGTGTCTGATGAAGTTAATTGCCTTGATGCGAATACTCCCCACATACAGCGAGACAGGAGAGGATAAAAACGAACGTTTTTATGTCAATCTTGATGGTGCTGGTTACATTACTCAGCAGGTGATGGAATCTGGAGAGTCCTGTCCTGACAGTCATTATTCTTGAGAGAGGGCGTGGCTGTACTGTCTCCCTGTCTACACTCGATGCAATATGTTTTTTGACTGTGTACACGGGGAAGATGAACAAGGCTGTCAGACTGTCTTTTATGTCGGTCACACTATTTGTGTCGAACCTCCCGAGTACATGTGCACCGACACCATTAAATTTTGTGTGATGGTTGGGGTCAGTGTCCACAGCGTGATGATGAGCTGATGTGTGACAGGACGTGTCCTGAGGGTTGTTTGTGTCAAGGTCAGTTCACACTGTGTAGTCATTCTTTTCCTGTGGGACCATTCCCCCAGCTTCGTTATGTGGATGCTACAGGTTCAGGAATGTCACCAACTGATTTCAATGACAATAAATACCTAAAACATTTGAGTTTGTCACGTTGTTTCCTTATGAATGTTTCAAGTATGAAGTTCATCAACTTACGGTATCTTGACCTAAGTCACAACAATTTCAATGTCTTAGATATGTCTGTTTTTATCGGTCATT